>JAMKCH010010057.1:0-28736 GCA_023653785.1 Ophioderma brevispina
TTCACAACATTCATTCTCTTTAGATTGTTTAGGAAGATATGATTATTATATTTTAAATATGCCTTCTAATGACGGGATTGCACGACCATGCCCATTTTTTCTTAATAACGGCAATACGCAATAGCTTGGCAAAGCTTGCAATTAAAGGCGGACTCAGATATTTCGAAATATATTTCTTGTGTATTAATTACATATATAGTCAACTTGAATTACGATGGTCCCCTAAAATGATCAATTCCCAAAGTTTGAGATGAATCATATTTTTTCGTTTTAATGCAGGAAAGATTATATTATAGGTATATTAATTATTATTATAACATTACATAGGTAACAGTGTATAACGAAAATTCCGGATTCCGTAATTTTACAACATAGTTGCGATTTTTTTTTATTAATAACTCGATTTGGGCTTGTTATTTCACAAAGTGTTAGTATATGGCAAACATATGTACGTACAAAAACATAATTTTTTGAAAATTGAGGGTGCCATGCTTGGGAGTCATCCTTTAACTAACATTTTCTCTTTTACTATTTACTAGCTGTATAATGTTTATTCCTCGTTTACCTTTTTGTTCGACGACTTTAAAAAAACCATGAAATTGATTAGATATATAATCTGTAAAAGAATCTGAATCGCTATCTCTAAGGTAAATGTTATTTTATTGGTCAAGTTACATTGTCTATAAGACGCTTGCGCAATAAATTTCTAAAGATGTTTTTAACGTATATTGTACATTAAAATATCGTGAGCTTCGGCATGTCGCGCGTGTGCGTAAAACTTCTTTAACTGTAAGTGACCTGCGCAGTAACCGATCACTGTGCGTTGACGATGGATTGTAATAAATCCTGAGATACGTGCCGGCTAATTGCTCTCTGCATGCACGCTGCAAGATAACCTCCACAATCATTTTACTACCAATTATGGGCATCACGCCACGGAACCTAACGCTAACAGGCTCCTCCCGTATGTGAATCCCATTGCTAAGCATACTAAAAGGCAGTTAATTTGGCATGTAAAAAAAATACTAAAATTATTGAACTCTCAAATAATTTCATACTTCAGCATGTTGAAAGCAGCCAGTAAGTACTATTTGGCTACACACCGGGGGGGGGGGGGGCACTCACTTTGGGTTTGGGGTAGGTTGTGCGGTGTGAAGCGGCCAGACTTGGGAGCTATTGTGGATTAAATTTAGCAAAAGAAGGGTTTTCCGAAGGTAATATGGACTTGGAAATTATTTTGTGGGCTAAATTTGAGGTTTAGGAGCTAAGAACGGCCAAATTGCACGGTGACTACACACTCGCGTTGAATGGACGTATGGGTGTGTAAGGCTGACGCTTTCACACCATGGGGTATTGGGTGACAGCTAGCAGAAGGTGCAAAAATAGGGTCTTTTTCTTTGGGGTGATATTGTAGCCAATGCCGGTGTGAAATCATGTATAGTCCGACGGGGCCATAGTCCGGGCTCCATGGACGATAAAGGAATAGCGTGAAAACTAATGTTGCGTCGAGAGTTAACAAAATTGATGCCCTATCCCTTATCTTGTAGCCGGACTGTGAGTACGCTGGATCTATAATTACTTCCACACCGCATGAATTCAGTAGTCTGCTGCCACATCCGTCAACATGCAGTTTAATTCCATTGAGGCTGCCGAATCATCCGGGGTGGCACAATACTAAATTCTTTCCAAAGTCCAAACTTTTCCCGAAATAGGGAGTATTTCTTCAATTAGTTTGCAAAATTTTCAACCCAAAATGGGGTCGTTTTGAAAATGCAAATTTGCAAACTCTTCTAAACGGTCTGAAAGTAGAGGTCTTCTCGGTAAAACAATTCCTTTTTTTCAAAGGATAGGGGTCTTTGTTGATATGATAAATTTGAATTTTTTAAAGCTACAGTATTTTTAACGTATCATAGTGAATCTTCCGACTATAGGCCCACTGAGCATGCTAATGACCAAAATCACGGGAATGTCTTGTTTGGGCCACCTGTGACGTCATTTGACTCCCTAACCTCACTGACGGAATACTCTTGTTACCTAGCAATAACAGAAAATAAAAGCCACACGTGTATTATGTCTGTACATATTCCTACCCGGACCCGCCCGTTTACGTCTACCCCGGTGACAGAATTTACGCGCGGGTTTCCCGAACGTCCTTTTAAAAATGTAATTTTAAAATTTTATTGTTCACGACCGGCCGTGTTCCACGATCGTTTTTTGCGTTGTGAATGGCGTTTAGGATGATATAAGTTTAAATACAAAGTAACAACGATTTGGTAGACTTAAAGGTTCTTCTTATTAATTAAATTATACAGGTGTGTTTCAACATCGCTGTTTAACTTCAAAAACATGGAAATATTGAAGTAAATGTATTTGTCAGGGAGATTTTTTTTCTTTCTAAACTTGGGCCGATTTTGCACTCGGAGTTTCGTGTACCCTGGTTACTCGCCCCGAAAATCATCACAGTCCCCGGGAACGTCATTACCCGTTATGTCACAGCCAGACTTGTCATGCCCTGGTCACCGTGAACGTCACGCGGGCGAACAAGATATTGCCAAATCGGGAATTTCTCGTTTGGCCACCTGTGACGTCATTGAACACCTAACTCACTGACGGTATAAAGCTTGTTAACGGCAATCAGCTCACAAGGTATGCTGGTCAACCGTGACTTCACGGCGGCGGTGAAACAATATAGCCAAATCATGAGGAATCGCCAACTCCTCCCCAACATTCAAGATCATTCCTTTTAAATTCTGAAAGAGTGCCATATGCCCCTCCCTACAAATTCTGCCACCTTGAAGCATAAACCACAGGCCATGCGGATCAGTTGCGAATTTCTTTCCGTATTTGTGCCTCATCTTCAGTACATGCGATTTCGTCCAAATTGCAATTGGAAACCGTGGGTTAATATTAATACCCACTGGCCAAGCCATTTTAATGACTATTTCATTCCCCTTTCCAATATCTTCAACTTTCCAGTTCGATCGGCACTTTAGCATCTAGCAGTTCATTGACAACACTGTTTGACACTCGGAGAATTTGAACCCACAATTACGCGCTAGGAACCTAGTTACAGGACCATAGGTCCTGGACATACATGAATCGGAGACTATTCTAAACCAATTTTGAATGCACTGCAGCCCAGGAGCATGCGGTATTTGACAAAACGGTTCTCCCAACTGCTCCAGGACCACAATTTTGCTATATTTTCCTGGAGCATTGTGCATTCATAGCTCCAGAGCATTATAGACTACTTTTTCCAGAATTATTATGCTCCAGGAACATTATAGTCCGGGGACACAGTGGCGTAGCCAGGTGGGGCAAAGGGGGCCAGAGTGCCCCCCTCTGAAACTATTTTGAGGCGAATTCGGGAAATGAAACACTGATATTATACTTAAATCAGCCCTTTTTTTCGGATTCTTTGCCCTGCGACCGGGAATTTTTGCTTGGTGATCGTGACATTTGTTGCCCTACTGGGAAATTGCTCCTCTGAACCACGGGCCTGGCTACTGCGCGCTGCCTGGGGGACAGAAACCTTGACGGGCGCGTACTTCCTGTTCTCCTGCGTATTTACTGCGGAGAAAACGCACTTGCCTCTGATTGGCCGCCGAAGCGATCTACTGTTGCTGGGTCACCCGTTCGACCACACGCCATATATGTGCTGATAGCTTCGCCCCTTCTTTACCAGAGTAGGGCAATCCAGGTTTTCCTGTCTCGAGTATAATTATGGTCCTGGACCATATGCTTCTGGAGCATAACTTCGGGCCAATCCCAAAGAAGCACACTATGCGCTACCACCCTGATGGAAGGCACGTAGATCCCTACGATTTTGGTTTGTAAAATAACCAATCTGTCGCTTTTCCTATATGATATCAATGCAGAACTTCACAGCTTTCATTGACACTAATTTACTTTCTAATTCCAAATAGTTTACAAGATATCGCCTAAGATTTGGCGCATTGGTTTTAAAAAGCTTAAAAGGCAGTCCTTATTATTACGCAATTGTTCCGGAACTATTTAACTGTGCGCCCCCTTATACGGTTGAATTGTGAAAGACTCAAGGGGGGGTAGGCCTGCCAACCTAACCGCAACAGCGATTCAAACGCCAGCAACTTCGGGTTGCCTAAGTCTTTGGGACACTGTCATGGGGGAAACTCCCCTATGTGAGTTTTGGGGTTATCCACTAACCCCGAAAAGATTTTAAGTCATAATTTATTCCAAAATTACCATAAAATTACTAAGATGTATCGAACTAAAGGTTTAAAAAGGAGATTTTTATATACTGACACAGAACTGCATAAAGTAAATGCATGTAACAGTCCCCAACTTAACCTACCGTTTGAAATCCCCAATGCCCAAATCACAGTTCCTGTCCTACCCCTACCTCCCCCCCTCCACTATGAGCTGGTGCTGCTACTCATTGGCAGTATTTAATTTAATTGTAACCAATGCCAATTCCCTCAGACAGACAGAAATTAATAACCTGCCCCCCCCCCATCACAGCAGAACAATAGTAGGCCTATTGTTATGTGCAATTTATCCACGTCAAAACATCGGTACACAACACAATTCATGCATCATACCCACACCCCTCCTTAACATACACAAACATCTCCTTTTCTATACCCACTTCCTCAACTTGTTTATTTTGCACACATGACACAAAGTTATCACATTTCCTAAATTTCAAGATCAATTGCAAAACTCAATTTCAAAATTGACTAATTTTTCTCCATATTAAAAAAAATCCATGTTTACATTGATGAGGTCTTTCTCCTGTCTGTGTCTTTTCATGTTTTATTATCTTTTCCTTTATGATAACACCCTTACCACAGTGCTTACATTGATGAGGTCTTTTCTCCTGTGTGTGGTCATTTCAGGTTTTTGGTCTGAACATTTTAGTGGAAAAACCTATACCACATGCTTACATAGATTAGGTCTTTCTCCTGGTGTGTCATTTTCACATGGCGAACCTATTCTTTTTGGTAAGAAAGAAACCCTTACCACAAGTTCCCTACATTGAGGAGGTCTTTCTCCAGTGTGTATCAGTTCATGTTGGTCTTATTCCACTTATGAATGAACCTTTACCCACAACCACAGTGTTCACAATGATTGGCCTTTTTTCCCCTGTGTAATGATTGGCGAAGGGGGAACATGAAATGCTCCCCGTCCGTGTGTGCGGTGTGTGTGTGTCCCTCGCGATATCTTTGGAACTAAGCAGTGGTTTGGTGCCCCATCTTCCGCACATCGATGTATCTAGATAGTACGCGTGGGTGGGAATCAAAGTGGGTCATGTGGCAGGGTCAAAGTCAAATGTGGTCAATAAATAGGGTCCAATATGGGCAAAATAGTGCTAAATCGCTATAATAACGTTGTCAAACACGATATCTTTTGATTGGAGCAGTATGGGTGTCCAATCTTTCGGCACCAGAGATGTCCCTCAGTGGCTGCGATGATTTCGGAGAAGGGTTCTGTGGCATTGGTCAAAGGTCACTTGGGTCAAAAATAGGCCAAAAATGGAGTTAAATTGCTATAACCTATCTTTTGTGTTAGTATATGACCCTACTTGGTGTGGTGGGCACATTCAGTTCCGAAAATTTTGAAGGTCATTTCAAGGTCATACTAGGTCATCCAAGGTCATATCACTTAACATGTGGTGGAGGATGAAAATTGGTGGGGGTGGTCAACATTCATACCAACATTTTGAAGGTCTTTCAAGGTTAATCCGAGGTCATCTAAGGTCAAATCACTAACATGTCATAGGATGATTGAAAATTGGTGTCAACATTCAGTCCAAACTTTGGAAGGTTCATTTCAAGGTCCACCTGCTGTCCCATCCAGTCAAATCACTTACATGTGGTTGGAGGGTGAAAAGTGGGTGTGTGTGCTCAACATTCCGTCTCCAAATTTTTGAAGGTAATGGGCAGGTCATGAGAGGCATCCAAGGTCAATCACTAAATATGTGGTAGATGATGAAAACTTGGTGGTGTGAGTCAACATTCAGTGCCAAAATTTTTGGAAGGTCATTTACGGTCCAGCGGGGTCATTCAGGTCAAATCACTAAACTGTGGTAGGAGGATGAAAATTGGGGTGGGTGTGGTCCACATTCATTAACAAAATTTTCAAGGTCTTTCAAGGTCATGCAGGCTTCATCCAAGGTCACATCACTTTAACCATTGGATAGGGTGTAAAATTGGTGCGTGTGGTCCATTCAATTCCAAAAAATTTGATGGTCATTTCAAGGTCATGTGGTCATTTAAGTCAAATCACTAATTAAATTTGTAGGAGTATGGAAACTTGTGGGGTGTTGTCAACATTCCAGTGGCTGACACTTAAAGGTCATGAAGTATGTGGGGTCATCCGTCGGTCAATCAACTTAAATGTGTTAGGAGATGAACTGGTGATCCATCACACTCTCACTCTTCCCTGAGATCTTAAATTGTTGCTTCTTGTTCTTTAGCTACTGGGCAACTGGTTTCATGTTTGTTTTTATTAACCAGATTGGGTGAAAAACTTCTTGCAGTACATTGGATAAGGGTGGTTCTCCTCTTTTTGGTTCAATTTCTTTTATTTTTTCTTTTGGTGCTTATCAAAAATTAGCACATTCTTTAATTGGATTAGTTTCTTCTCTCAATTGTCTTTTTTCATGGCGTGTCATATCGTTTTTGCTGATGAAACCTTTTCCCGCATGTTTGCATTTATGAGGTCTTTCTCCTGTGTGGGGTCATTTCAGATGTCTCTTTCTTCCACATATTGACGAAACCTTTTAATACCACAAATGTACTTGATGAGGTCTTTCTTTTCTCCTGTGGTGTATCCCTTCATTGCTTGGGTCTTGGTAAAAGTAGCTAAAGACTTCTTGCAGTCTTTACATTGATGAAGTCCTTTCTCTCCTTTATGTGTGTTTTCATCAAGCGGGTTCTTGTCCATAGATTGTGTGAAAGTTTTTTTGACTTGAACCTATCTTGTCTGCATCCCTTCCGTTTTTAAAAACATCCTTGCTTTTGGTGGTAAATTAGGATTGTCATACCAGTATGGCTTCATGTTCTGCTCATGGTAGCGAAGGTGGGAATCTGTAGTGAGTAAGTTGTCAATAATCTTTGCAATAATTGAAGACTAAAACCATCTAGGTGTCACTGGCACTGTTGGGTCTGGTTATATATGCTGACGAGAAAAGACTGCAAGTTACTGTTTATCCCCTGGCAGCGGACATACATTTAACAAGGTCATCTCAACAGGGTCTGGTATTAAGTTCAAACTGTGTATATAACCCCAAACAATTTGGGGAAAGTGATGCTTTTGACGTATTTATATCAAGTTGGAAGCATTGAGTATGATTCACAAGATATGGTTTTGGAGCTATGATTTTAAACCCTACCATGTAGACTTGCAGCGTTGAGATGATATTTTGTAAGTCTACTTATGGTAAGATCAATATCTCGTTATTTTGCAACAATCTTTCAATTTTATATCATTTTGTGTTGTCAATTTTACAACCTTACTTGATGAGTCCTCATGTTGTCAAGTTAGGCTCAAGCACATGAGCAGTACACTGTGCAGTAATGTTAGTCTAGACTACACATCAGAGGATTTCTAAATATTTCCCCACCCCCTGACAGATTCGGAAGAGCACCCTAGGGACATGGACGGCAAAGGTATTTAAAGGATACCAGATCATTTAGGGAAAACAATGGCAGAAGGAAAGTGATCCTGGAGGCCTGAACAAAAATTGAAAACATTAAGAATGTCCCTTCAAATGGTAAATGAAGCAACTGAAGCAACTTTCAATGGAAAATTAAGAAATGGCCCTTTATTGAACAATTAAAGGAATGTTGATTTAATTGGTGAATGAAGATATGGCCCTTTAAATTGTAAAGTAAAGGTGCAATGAGAGATAACAGGTGTTCTTATTAAAAGAATGTGAAAATTCTGATTTTTGCACTGGTGGAAAGCTTTCTATCAAAAATATCCCCTGAAAGGATTCAGCTGGGAATTATTTTCTTTGGTACAAAATTTGTTTAATTTCTAATTTCCTATAGGAGCAAATAGGATTTAGCCTATGTTTTATATTGAATCACCTTTTGTTTTCACTTTTATGAATGCCTGAAAATATCTTGTTGCACCCTAAGAGTGCCTTTTAATTGGTAGATGAAGGAACCACCCTTTCATTGGTAAATGAAGGAATGATCCTTTAATTGATAATTGAAGGAATAGACCTTTATTTATTAATAATTGAATGGCATTTTAATTGGTAAATAAATGACCTATAACTACCAACTGACCTCCGGTACAGATGAATGTACATTTTGTTATGTTTGGTTGCCGCCTCCTGTTTGGTGTAAGATATAAGTCTGAAAAACTGACGAGCAAAAAGCCCCTATACTTTGCATGGGTGAATTTGGTTTTTTTGCTTAACTTTTGTGTTTCAATTCAAATAATACCAACTTTCTTATTAAGCATGCTTGCTATTGCTACGCAGGCAGCTGCATTTTGTGACCGATTTAGATCAATAAAGTTTCTGTAAGTAATTTTGACCAGATTTTTTTGGTTTTGTGTCATTGAAAACTTACTGTATACGTTGCCCTGCCAGAAAACACAGAAGGGCGTCCCCGATGTCACATGTTTGAAATCACAGGTCACAATCATCTATAGTCCATGTTGATTAATCCCCTAGTTTTGAAGACAGAATGTGAAGATATAGAACAGTCCTATTACAATTCACCATAAGTTCTCTTTGCTGGAATCATAGATACATGTATTTTTGTTACAATCAATACTGTTCTTTGTGACTAAATACAAAATGTGCTTCATTCATTCTAGAGGAAGGCTTGGTTGACCACGCAACCTCATGTTGACACTGGAATACGTTGAACTCTGAAGAAGGCTGACAAGTGTGATGCTATTGTGTTTTTTGTTTATCACATGGGAAGTTTAACATTTCAAAAACCAACCATGTGCCATTAACCCCTGGATTTCGTCTGTGGTAGAGGGTTATATACCACTACCACAGATTCAAAATCTTGAGTGCCCTACTGACCGGGTCCTACTGCGTGGACTTTGTCCGGTACCCAAACCGACCTATAACACTATATATGACTAGACTCCTCTGTCTAATAATAATCCCTTTTCTCTGCGTCAGATTATATGCCAGCATTCCTGCCAAGCGGACAGAACTACACGCGTAAAGGAATACATATGATGCACCTTACACCGCAACTCTTGCCATGTGTACTGTAGATGCTATTATTTAGCAAAGTACTCCTAGTTCCACCCGTTTTTTTTGCAATTAGACATAGGTGGACATACACAACCATTAATCATTGTTTAGAGCCACCCAGTCTCCTTGGTGTATAGAGACCCTGATGAGAACTCAATCAAGCTATATGGAATAAAGCATAAACCCCATTGTAATTGGAATGCTAGGGATATCATGCATTACTAACATTGATTCTCCGGTGCTCCAAGGCCAAGAGGAAATTCCGTGAGAGATAGCAAAACTACACCACCGATCATTGCATAAACTGATCAATGTATTGGAGATCGAAAATAGACTTTTTTGAAAGGAGAATCTTCAAATAAAATCAAGAAGGAATACGCTGGAGCCCGCTAATGTCTTGCGAAACTAACCAAAGAGCCCCCCCCCCGCTGTAGGGTCAGCCTTTCCAGCAGATTGAAAATGATAAATAATCCTGAACGACGGCAAGCTACAGAAGAAATTACTAGTGCGAGCTTTGAAGGGGATAGGCCTTGCTAGACATTCATACATACCTGTGCATGAGGAGACGTGATCTCTTGAAACCCGACATTGAGTGGTGTTACGCCCATTTGTGTTCACCAAGTATCGAACACACATCTACCGCTTAGGATTAATTTCAAGAACAACTAAATATAATTGGGGATGACAACAGATAGGCTAATAGCATCAGGAGCCATTCACGTGGCAGATGCGCGCCTCGGTGAGAGTTAGAGGCAGAGCGCCCCCGCACTATGGTTATGCACCAAGGCAGTATGGCCCAAGACCTGGGGTACAACATGGCCCCCCATGTATCAAGTGGCAGATCAGAGGACGCCTATGAGAGGACCTCCGAGACCATAGAAAGAATCAAGGTGAGAGAAAAGAGAATAAACTCGCCCTATGACATATCTAGGCTTACTAAAACAATGCCCCTGTCGACCCCCACCGTGGTTTGATTGCAGCAACTGAAACAATACAGATTTCGCCGTGGCTGAACATTACCTCAGACTTAGAAATTAACAGACCATCACAAGTGTACCATCGATTTTGAACAGGGGGGAGTACCTGTTTCAGAATTAGGGAGTAAGTATACATGTATTGCATGAGAAGAGAAAGAGATTATAGTAAGGAAATAGATGAACTTTTTAACCAAGAAAGTAGTTAAGACGTTAATCATGAAGATGGTGAGTTCATCTCAAGCATCTTTTTTGAGAAAAAGAAAGTTTGGAAATATTACTAGAACCGAAAGAGTTTAACGCTAGTGTAGAATATCATCACTTCAAAATGGAGAACTTCACGTCATCCTAGGCTAAAGGCTAGTTACATAAGTTTGTAGCATGGCATATAGATCTCAAAGATGCATACTACGGCGTACCAGTACACACAGGGTCATATGGGACTGTAAATTGTATCAGTTTGCAGTTTTTGCCTAATTGGGTTGCGTGTGCCCCCAGAAAATACACAAAATTATGAAGCCTTATACGCTGTATTACGGAAGCTAGGACACACGTACTATTACTGGTACATCGGATGAAAATCTGTTACTAGCGATAGTGAACCAAGAGTTACTTGGACAATCATGAACCAAAAACTATGCTAGATATTGGGGTTCACAGTGAACTATGACAAATCTGTACTTAAACCGTAAGAAAATTATCTTCTTGGCTTCATCATTGACTCTGAACTAATGCAGGTAACATTAAGAGAAAACACATGCCGCAGCAAGGGTAGGTGCAGAAAGGAGATGGATCGGGTCTTCAGGAATGCCAAAAATCTAAAAGACACAAAGCGGTGGCATTATAAAATGTAAGAAAGAATTATAGGAATGATTGTAGCCACATTTCCAGGGGTGGAACAGGGACCCCCCTTCATTATAGAACATTGGAGAATGGAGGGGAGAGAACGATATATCCCTTAAAGAAAATATGGGAAACTAGCTAGTGCACTGATGCATGTTACAAATGAAATGAAGGCAGAAACAGCATGGTGGGTTGAATCTCTACTGACCAAAAGAGATCCTTAGGGATATCCTCAATTGATAATAACTACAGATTCATCCTTACCTGGCTTGGGGGCAGACTATAATGGTTGACCACATTGGGTAGATGGAGTGCACTAGAACATAACCATCATCAAAACTACTTTGAATTGCTAGCAATTTGCTTGGCGTTAAAGTCATACAAAGATAACATACAGAACCAACATGTTCAGCTGCTTGTTGATAACACCACTGCAGTATCATATATAAATCATATGGGGGAAAACAACACAAATTGAATCTATACTAGCCAGAGATATTTGGCAATGGTGTTTAGAAAGAGGAATGTGGATCTCAGCAGCACACATACCTGGCATGAAAACATAGAGGAAGGCATCTTTGCAAAGCAGGAATTTTAATGAAGGACCGAGTGTCCTTTGAATGACAAGTTTCATTGAAATAGTGGCTTCATTTGGGCAGCCACAAATAGACTTGTAAGGTTGACAAGTAGACTTACAGACAATCAGTGATTGAAAAATATTTTGAAATTTGCAGGAATAGAATGGCTTACAAGTGAAGGATACGTCTGTAGATTTCATAAGTTACCTTTTCCAGCTGTAGAATGAAAGAAAGGAAGAAAGAGAGAAAAACGGCAGTGTTCCAAGATACGATAACTCCATTCAATTACGTGTTGGTAGTAAGTGTCCGTTAGGACAGTGAATGAATAAAATCTCCAATTCTGTCCTTATTCGGGTTTTGGTTCTTATCATTTGCAGGGTATGTTTAGGATAGCTGTACTGTGTTACGTACATGTAAAATGCTGATTGATTGATTTTTTCGATTGCTGATTTAGCAAATCACTGATAGTGCTTGAATGCAAAGAGCGAACAGTATGTGTCTTGGTTAAGAGACCCACATACTGCATTTGTAGATGCATCGCTCGATCTTGGCATGACACTTATCTTTCCGCCTTTCAGCATATTAGGGCATTGCCTTCAGAAGATCCGCCAAGACTGACGCTCAAGAGCAATTGTGATTTTCCCGTTGGAATACACCAAGGGACTAGCTCACCTCTAAGCAAATAACTGTGGGTCATTAAGTAGGACATTTTACATTGCGCGGAATTTACAATCTCTTCCCTTCGTCTAATCAAACCTGAACTGCTGCAGCTTTATTATAGGAAATGAATCCCACAGCCGCCCAAAGCTAATCTGACGTTGATCACGCCAACTTAAAACAGCTGCAGCAGCCCTTTCCAAAACGTATAAAATAGCTCGATTGTTGATGATATTTATGTCTAAGATCATAAAATTTAGCTTGAAAAACAAGATAATCAGTGAGACCCTTCTTATATTGACATAAAGTTAGGCATATAAGTACTCAAGCTCCCTTAGGTTTGTGCAATTTGGACTTAGGGTGGAAATCATACACAACCATTAAGCATCATTGAGCCACCTAAAAGTTTCTCATTGGTGTATAAGACTTGGATGGAAGAAATCAATCAAGCCTATACGGATATAAAGCATAAACCCAACATTCTATTGAGAATGGCTGGGGAGTATCATGTTTTACCAACCATATTGATTTATGTGCGGGTCCATTTGCACTCTCAGGTGAGAGGTTCATACCTTCAGCTAAAAGTTAGGTCAATATTGAGTGAGCGAGTATTAAAGTTTAACGACACATCACCACCAATGGTGTATATTGTGTCATTAAGATATTAAAAACATCAAAACCTTAATAAAACATTACACCACAATAAATTTTAGTCACAACATTTTAAAAATGTTAACAATTATTTAACAATCAGCCTCTTCAGGAAATTTATCACCTTGAAGAGGCCTAAATCTGAATAATGTCTTCAAATCTGGGACGCTATAATATTTCTTAAGAATACAAGCGCATAATCAACGCACTCATGTAATACACAGAAAGAGCAACAATCACAAGGAATACACGAGGGACGGCTCACCTCAGCAACAACTCTGGGTAATAGTAATTCTATATGACCAATTTACATGGGCTACTAATACAAGCTCGGCCCTTCGCAATCAAACCTAAAACGACGCAGCTCCAAAGTTGGGTGAAAAAAGCAATGCAATTATAGTATAGGAAATGTATCCCCCCACAGCATGTCCACCTATTTCTGATTATAGCATTAACTGAAGCCTAAAATTCTGTAAGGGGATTTCAGGGTTGTTATATTCATATTAAGGGCTTCTTTTGCCCAAGACATCAACCTTTTCATTGCCTTGAATGCCAATGTGACTCGGAATCAGCTAAAACAACAGATTGATCAATTGAGACAAATGAAGGATACTTTTCCACAGCTCAGGCCAATATTGATGAAGTATTAAAGTTTAACGACAATCAAACACAATGTGTTATATCGTGTCATTACGTTTTTAAAAACATAAACCTTTATAAAACACACAAAATTCAAGTCACAACATTTGAAAAGTTAAAAATATTTAAACAAATCAGTCTCTTCAGGAAATTTATCACTTGAAGAGACTATATGATTTTGAAATAGTTTCAAATCTGGGACACTGTAATATTTTCTACGAAAAGCAGATAATCAACGCATCAAGTAATACATGTTCACAGAAGAGAACAATCACAAGGTATACACCGAGGGACTGGCTCACCTCTAAGCAAATGACGATGGGTCAAAATAAGTATGACCAATTTGACATCGCCGATATACAATCTCGTCCCTTCGTCCAATCAAATCTTAACTACCAACAGCTCCAAAAGTTGGTTGAAAGGCATGCTTTTATTATTGGAAATGAATCCCACAGCATTTGCCACCTATTCTGATATAGCTGATTAACGGAGCCTTAAAGTCTGTAAAGGGGATCTCATGTGTTTGTATATATGTTAAGGATTCTTTCACCAATACATCAACCTTTTAATTGCCTTGAATACCAATGTGAATCGGAATCCAAGCTAAAACAACGGATGGATTAAAATGGACAAATTGAAGAATACTTCAACAACTCAGCAATAGAGGATGGCGACATTCTAACCTTTTCAAAGCCATAAGACTAGATAGTGAATCAGAAAATTAATGAAATGAACTCTAGTTGGAAGTTCGCTCTAACTCTAAGCCAACCTTAATTGCCTGCAATTCGGCAGTGAAAATGAAGGCATTATCAGGGAAACCTAATTGGCGTTGAATCACGTCGACTTAAAGCAGAGCGCACCAGCCCTTTCCAAAACCCTTAGACCCATCTGTATAAATAGCTCGATGTTGATGATATGATGTATAGATCTTCAAATTTAGCTTGAAAAACAAGATCAATAGTAGGACCTTCTATATGACATAAAGTCAATATCAAGTTCAACATTGGTCCAAGGAGGACTAATAGGAAAATCAAAGGAAGCAATGTTATCAGCATTTGGATACAACCTGTGAAAAACCCTCTTTTATACAGACTCCAAAAGATGGAATAGCATTAGGTTTACAGTATAGAAGTTGTTTTAAATTTAGGCGACAAGGTGCTATCATGTGTTGGGATATCAGCATTACTTTGAAGTTTTAGAGTATTGAAGAGCTAATTTTCCCCATCTTGATGAGGAGGTTATTAGATTCGACATATAAGCTTTGCATAGAAGAGGTACGAAAAGCACCCAAGAATAGTCGAAGACCTTGATTTGAATAGGTTGTTTAAGTTTTTCAATATAAATTGCGAGCAGAAACTTAAACAATGCTGGCAACCATAAATCCAATTTTATTCACAAGTGATCTATAAAGGCAAAGCAAAACTGAGAGATCTGCACCCCAGTCCATCTTGTGAAACTACTTTTAAAAGATTTAACCCAGGAGATAGCAGACATTTGTAAGACATCTCAAGTACAAAAGGTTTGATGTATGTAGGACAGACTGACCGGAACCCCTAAAAACATAATTTTTTAAGTGCAGCAAACGGTGCCTTAAGGAGAGGGGGCCAAGAAAAAGTTGGACACAGGGTCAAATTTTAAATTGGAATTCAATCATGTTGAAAAGACTTTACCATGGCATTGTCTAACCATAAGGCTTCAGGAAAGGTATAGTGGTTACTATCCACAACGTAAAGTTTAAGAGTTGTAAGCTAAAAACAACAGCACCACTTCAATAAAAACGTCAATTTCAGTTGTACAGGGTCAAATTTTTAAGTTCTCCGATTTGGGATAATAAAAAAATGGTTTTGCCAATATTGGTGGAGCTCAAAGGATCAAAATAAGGAACAGTTTGGATTGTTCTCAAATCTTGCTTAAAGGCCGACTCAGAGATTTCCTGAGGGAGAGCGCCCCAATTTCCAAAAAATCGTTTGTTTTTTTGTTTTTGACATTGTAATAATGCTTGTCCATAATACTAATCACTGTGATGAATTGCCTAAGCTGTAATCTTTAATAGAATTCCTTTCATATAGAAAATCAAACTTTGTTATAAAATCCGGATCCGGGGAATTTTTTGTTTATACCACAGATCCTTGGGACGTAATACGTACACATAAATGTTTTACAGCATCAAAACGAAAAAATCGATTCATCTCAAATTTCGGAGGACTGGTGTATTTAGGTAATGATCTTTGTTTTAGTTGGACTATTTTTCATTATTACACAAAAAAATAAATTTCGAAATCTCTGACCGACTTTAAGAAAGTAAAGGGGGTAAAAGCAAATGTCAATCCCCATTGAATGCATGGACGTTACCTTCTGTGCCCCCTACAATCAGTAACTAATCATTTTTAAGACAGTCAAAAACTATTCCTTATTTTAATCTTAAGGGGTGAATCCATCCATAATTTGCCACCCCTTTTATCTAGATCGCAGCAACTTTCAAATTTGACGCCCGTAATGGCAACAAAATTGACCTTTTTACTGATTTTGCTTGTTTTTAACCTATAACTCTGCAACTTTACGTGTAGTATAGTACAAACTATACCTTTCCTTAATCCTGTGGTTAGACAAATACATGGTATACATTTCCACATGATTACATCACTTTAAATTTAGACCCCTGTACAAACTTTGTTTTGGCCCTCCCTCTCCTTACGGCACCATTTGCTACACTAAGAATCACGTTTCATTGGTCCCTGTCAGTCTGTCCACATATTTAATCACTCACACCTTTTGTACTTGTGATGTTTTACAAATGTCTGATAGCTCCTGTGTTTAATTCAAGCTTTTTGACATCTCTTCCCGCAAGTATCCATATGAGCTGTGAAGTTCAATTTACTGTCATATATTAAGCCTAAGAATTTAGTCCGTGAAACAACAGGAATAGGAGACCCATTCAATTTTAGTTCTGGGTCAAGGTGAAGACGTCCTTTTGTTGGCAAAATGCATACAAACATTTTAGTTTTAGAGAACAGAAACCATTTTCATCTGCCCTGTTGAATCTTATTCAGACAAATTTGCATTGTCTTTCTATAGAGCCATATTTGATGATGAATAGGAAATAGAGAAATAAATCTACAAACCATGACCTCTCCATTCCTGCTTGACTCACTTTGGCAATACTATTAATTTTCAAAAGAAATAGAGTAACAGAGAGAATACTACCCTGTTGAACACCCATCTCTTGATTATGTATTTCTGATAAGACTGTTGTCAAACGAACCCTAAAAACACGATCTGTCAAAAAATTCTGATAAACAAAGGCATTTTAAAACCTCTTAGTCCTAACTTATGCAAATCCCTTCCCCCCCAAAATCCCATATTCCAAGAGTATCATAGGCCTTCTCTAGATCAAAAATACCGACACACAGATGTCCTCTAACAAACCCATCACGAATAAAAGATTCAAGACGAACAAGTTGGTCATGTACTACGGCCCTGCCGGAAACGACTTTGACACTTAGATATTAGTCTATTACTTGCCAAGAACCAAACAAGACGAGTATTAATCATCCTTTCCAGGTCTACATAAAGGAGGGTTAGAGCGATTGACGATACTTGTTGCCTTGGTCGCATCTTTCCCTGCCTTCGGAACAGGAATAATTGTAGCGTCACGCCATACATTTGGGACACCGCAGACTCCCATATATTATTGAAACTATCAAGCAATATTTCCTATCATATATAGATACATATCAAACTTTATTTCAATATCATCGTACAGCACAACAAAAAGCAGACATTTAAAAAACAAACATGATATTGAGTAGTGATGAGTATTAAAATTTACGACAACTCAACCAATTGTGTCATATCGTGTCATTACATTTTGTCCATTAACATTAAATATAAAAACAATGCACTTTAAAACCGTCATTTCATTCAAATTCCAATTAACAATTACAAAGGCTACACATCATACAGTGATGACCCAGAGCATCACCTATCCATGTATAAACAAGAATAAACCAACTAATTGCAAGATACACTTAAAAACATTCAATCATTAAAACAAGTTCAAAAGTATACTGATAAATTTATAACTAACACATCATAGACCGATGCAAGGTCATCATTCATACCATGTACCAAGCAAAAATCTTCACTTCAATACTATAATCTACAATCACATCATAACATGCAAACATGAGATCCCTTTTACAGACCAAATAGATTGTCTCCTACATGTAACATTTATAAATGGCTCCAATACACTTGCATTATTCCCAAACTGATAGATTTTAAATTACATCAACAATTATACAGTCGAAACCGAATACATCTACTAGTTCTATTACAAAAAATAAATCGGTGGTCTTACATATGACAAATGTTTGATTTGTTTGTTTTTCATGTTACTTGATTTTAAGCTACATTAACTTAAACGAGTACTACAACAGAACATCTTAATATACAATTACACAGTCGAACTCTTACCTATTTATAATATAATCCTAATTAAATCAACCCGTCGTTCAAATCCAGACGAGTGCCCCTTTTAGTCGCCTTTTTACTACAGTAGGGGAACACATCGGGCCAATTCTTAACCCCGCCCGCAGGGGGCCCCATTTAGTCGCCTTTTTACGACATGCAGGGGAAACCATCGGGCCAATTCAAACCCCGAACTCCGCATGTGGGACATGATATTGAGGACATAATCAAAAGGCCAATAAGAACAGGTGATCGAACCATGCCCTAAACTTACAGTTTCAATTACCAAAACAAACGTATTACAATTCTACATACAAAACAACACAAATCACATTACATGCTCGAAACGAAATCATTTATAATTGGAATTAACTTTGATTTTAATCGACTCTGAAGTGGTTTCGTATTATTGTCATTGCTTATATTGTTGTCAAGAGAAGGTTCCAAAGGTTGGTCCACAATTTCTATAGCACGAGTACAGAAACAATTTCTTCATTTTCGTATTTGCTGTCCGGCATTTTCTTTTTGGTAATTGTGGTCACTAACATGCTTTTATGTAAAAATATGTTGAACACATTTGTGGAGTTGATTTGTGTGGTGTTCTTTTATACTAACGATAACCGAGGTTGAGCTTAAATATATCATATACCTTTAAAGCATTATATTTGCCAACAAGAAAAGGTCCTGTATGTGGCTTCTATAGTAAGCTTTTCAGACCATTCTGACTGCCCATTTTTGGAGTTTTAAATAACTTATCTAAATATGTTTTTACAGGTATTGCCCCGAATTAAGACACCGTAGTTTATGTAAGGCCAAATTAGTGTACATATAACTAAAGATAAAATATTTTTCAGGTACGAAGTTTGAGTCTGGTCAGTATTCCTACATTCCTTGAAATGGTTTTTGAAAGTGCACATATGGTTTTTCAATTAATTTTCGTCAATAATGACTCCCAAAAATTTAGTTGAGCGTACTCTTATTTATGAACAGCGTCGATTTTGAATTAAGTTTCTTTTTTCAATATTACTAAAATACCATCACTTCGCATCAATTGTCTGTATTTTTGTATTTACTCACATCCGCTGTATGTGATATTTCAAGAACCATATATTAAGTCTTGCTTGCATTGACAGATAATTTGTTTTCCTGAAAACGTATTGTCATTCTGAAGTTCTTGTTAAGTTTATCATTTTGGGAGCATAATCTGGATGAATACAAGATGGTTTGTAATCGTCATCAATCAGACTAATTTCACAACCATAGAGAAGTGTATTCACAATATCCATTTATATCTAATATAAAAAAAACGCACGGCCCAAATAGAGCCCTGGTTAACCACATTTTGATAACCCTGTTATCAGAATCATGCTTTTGATAACGCACAATTGATTTCGGTAATTTGAGATAATTTTAAACATTTCAAGTGCAATGCCTCTGATACCATAATATTCTAACTTGTACAACTCAATATCGTGATATTATGGTGTCAAAAGCTTTTGATAGATCCAGAATATCATAACCAATGGTGCTCATTGCGTTCAACGCATCCTCAATTTATCTCCTAATTCAATATACCATGTCTTTGAGTCTTCCGGTCTAAAACCAAATTGCTTCTCGTTCAATATCTTTTCTTATCAAGATACATCCATACATCTTATTAAAGACCAATGTTCTAATATTTGGAAACGCAAGGTACACTGATCAGGGCGATAGTTGGAAAATTTTCATGTTGTCCTTTTTAATAAATTGCATAACTTTTGCATCTTACGTATCTGGCACACTGCCAGTGGATAACGAAGAGTGAATATATCAGTTAAGTTGTGAATTAATGCGCAACCTTCTTTACCATTAAATTACCAATGTTATCGTGGCCTGGGCTTTATTTGGATTAATTACCTATAATTTTAACTAACATTTCACATAACTGGTTTCAATGAACAAACTTTTCGAAATGGGACTTCGAAGGTATTCAAGAATTCTTTCCCCGAATGGTTGTATTTCAAAGCAAGTTTTTGGTCCAATGTCAACAAGAATTGTTACATGTTGGAAATACTACTAGGCTCGTAATAGCCTCACCATCGCATTTTCAAAGTTGTTGTTGGTTTCGGTTTTTCCTGACCGATTTATATCATTTATTGTTTTCCACGTACTGTCTATATTATTTTTATGCTTTCAAACTTTTTCTGATAGTATCCTCGCTTAGACTGTTCGAATTAATTATATAGCTTCTGCCTATATGTTTTAAATTAACAGAATTTTCCTCATTTGGACACAAGAGATACTGTTTATAAATTTATTTGTAACATTAATACTTTTCAATAGACTTGTGGTAGTCCAAGGATGGTTGAGGCATTTTTCTTTCTATTAATTCTAGATCTTTTTAATGGGATCACTCATCATATAGTTCCTTGATTTTGTTTTACAATGTTATAATCACTGTTCCATCGTTACCATCAGTATATATTCCACTTTACAACGGGAAAGGTTATTCTGAATCTGTCATATGTCTCACTATGAATTCTACTATACATATACTTGTTTGTCACCATATTTTTTTTTTCTTTAAACCTATTCAAGTTTTACATAACACAGTTGGGAATGATCATTATGTCTGTTTCACTCCAAATTTGTCAGTCTTAACATTTTCATTGGAATTTGTCATTATTAGGGTTGTCATTATTGGTTTGTCTGATGTTTCCATTATAAAGTGGGTTTTAGGATGCAAGGTACTATAAAAGTAGATAGATTCAAGCCTAAAACATCACTTTGTAGGTCTAGGATTTCGTCTTTAAAAGATCTATATATAGTCACCAAGTAACTAACATGTCTTATTTTCTACTCAGAATTTGAAGATTTTTTGATCTACATCTGTATTGCAACTATCAATAGCTGTGTGTGCTCTATAAATGCCCTACTATGATGTTGTTACGGGTGAACAATTGTTTTCATCTTCTAAAACATGATTCAAATTTGAATTTGCCTCTGTCAATTCAGTGGGGTCTTGTTGTGTATACTTAATGTCCTTTTTTATGCCAAACAAACATACCACCCTACTTGCCCACTCTTTTTACATATTCCCGAGTTAGAACCGGTAAATTTAACTTCATATGGGTTCGTCTTTCCAATGGGTTTTCTTAAGCCATTATAGGGATTTAGCTTAAAAAAATTATTCAGACACTGATTTAATTTATCAAAATTTTCTTTAGACTTCTGATTTTAAATTGAAAATGGTAAAATCAGCCTGTTTCATTGGAACTATTTGAACTGAGTTTGATTCGTAAGTAGCCTATCCAAACATCAATATTATCACTTTTGAGAAGCGTTTTCATTAGTGCTTGGATTCTTTGACATATTTTCCTAGCATGGATTAAAACACATCTTGTCATCTTTCCAAAATCAATATTAATAATCAGCATGAGCATTTAAAGTTTTTCCATATCATTTTGGTAACTCTCTGTGCCACAAAGTCTCTATTAAAATTGTTGCTGCACTGTTGCGACCGTTATTCTGAATTTTATATTTTGAATTTCCCATTGGTTTCCTTGGTACACTTTTATAAACAACAGTCGACATATTTTACAGCAGATTATTTATGAAGGTTTTCATCATTTTGGACAGAATGCACACTTCTTTAGATACCACCATAACACATACAAACAATTAAATCACTCAATATAAGTCTCCGACATACACCAATATTATAATGCAAAAATATGAATACAGAGCAATACAGAACACATATATTATACTTGCACATAATAAGCAGCACCTAAATGGAAAATTAATGCTTAAATAGCAAAAACAATTGGCAACACAACCAAGAAAAACAAAAGTATGATCGGGGGGGTCCCCGAACAAAACGCAATAGAAAAAGAGAAAAATTAGCACAGTTATAATCAATAAATTGTAAAAAACAAAACTTTAGAGTGTAGCGTAGCGGTAAAGCGGCATATTTGTGGTTGTCTGTATTAATCTTTACATGCGTGTTCCCTTATCTATTTTTGTTGATGTAGTCAATATTTCACTATTTAGAATATAATTGTTCACTATCAGGAAGATCATGTCAGTGAAGTTAACCGTAGTCATCTTCATTTAACTAAAGTATTCAAAACATATGCTTGATAATTTGTCCATTTGGGTTAATACAACGCCCTATATTGTTTATAAATTTTGCGGTTAACTTAAACGGTGCCACGAGAGATTTTCACATATCAGTGTCCCTAACAAATTGAAGTACGGATTTTTTGCCCTGATTTAACAAGCGTTCCATCAAAATGCTCCCCTCTGAAGATTAGCTGATAAATGTTTCTTTGGTAGCAAAAAATTTGTTAAAGTTCTAATTTCGTATAGGAGAGAATACGAATTCCTATTTTTTATATTGACATATAAGCACATCAAAATCACCCTTTTTCTCTGTTTTAAGACATTTCTGTAGCAAAAATACATGGTAAGAAATCACTGATTGCCTAATCTCAATGACGTTACTATATGACACAATCTTTGGGCGGTTCAAATCTCTCGTTGCACCTTACTTTGTTTTCATCAAGCATGCCTACATTACGCCATTGATCGCTATTTTTTGATAATTACATATTAGATCTTTTTCCCAAATTTTTCACATTTTATTCAATAAAGACAGAGTTATTAAGTATGTAATGAGGACAATGTGAGGCGAATATGTAATCCAGACATGTTAACGAGGAACCAGTTTGGTCTGTTCATCATCTGCTAAAATTTGGCATGTAAATGTATTATTTTTTCAGTGTAAATTTCCCAGTTTTGATTTGGCACATCTTGTGATTTGTACCCATACCACTTCCTCTTCTTAGCTACGCGTATCCTTGTTATTACTTATGTTTCTTTGCGGCTATAGGCCGCTGATGAAAGTCGCCGTCTTTCTTGTTTCATAGCAGGTGGGAGATCTTCAGCGACTCGTATATTGCTACTTTCTTTATGGTTTTCATATTTCCCATATGTTTGCGGTCGCCAGCGTATGCAAATCGCACATTACCTTTTGGTGAGGTTTTACCTTTGGGTGGTCTAGAGTTCTGGGTGTGGTAGTCTATGACAATCAGTAAGCACTACTCTCTCTACCTGCTCATCAGTAAGCCCATACACTTCTTGCCAATCCCTTTCATTTTCTCATAAAGATTCTCATTCGCACATGTTCCTCTACATTGTAAACCAGCAGATTTGGTTTCCTATCATGAATTTCTAGTATGTTAACTTCTCTTCCAAGCGTCGGTATTTATGTGTTCCATATAATCTCACCTCTGCGGTGCACTTAGTTGCCTTTTCACATCGGTTACCGTTTCTTCTGACTCTGATTTGCATCCCTCATTTCATGGTTTCTTTCTTGTTTTTCTGAAGTTTTTTGTCATTAATATCCTGCTTCAACTCCGATCATATCTTTCAAGTCACTAACTACATCAATACTTACAGTAGCATCGGCTTGTCACTTGCTTTTTACTCTTGCTTAACCCTGGAGTAGCACGCCATAGCTTCCTTATGTTCATTATGTTGTCGAGATCAATTCCTCGTGTAATACTTGCCCCAGACTGGCTTCGAGTTATTGGCATTTGCAGTAATCCCGATATATCATAATCCAAATAAATACTTATAAGATGTCCAAGAATACGGTATAGATGGGTATTTAAAACGCAACAAATAGTTTCATCACATCTCGAGTATCGTATACGTCAAGTTTTGTACAACTGTAGTACTGCTGCTGACCATCAATCGATGTCTTTTGTATAGTCTACAAGTTGACAGTACTGTAGTGACCAGTGTGTCCATGGTTTACCACTATAGTGACCATGTGTCGTAGTTTGTAATTAATTAACCGCCACTAACTCAACTTCTCATTTCTCTCATTTATTTTTGCCCTTAAAGTTACAAGAAGGGTTCTTGTTGAAGATGATTAAGACATTGATAAGGATTTCATCTGGTCCGGCAGCAGCATGGTCCAGTTTGCAGTATCGACATTTACTAAGAGAGTCATTTAGCTCTAACATGCTAACTGATCTATTATACTCCTCTGCATATTGGATGCAAAATCTTATTTCTGTTTTTCAGCATATTTTTAAAATCTTTGAATGTCAAAGCTATCATTTGAAGCTATCAATAAACTCTGGCCATTGGCCTTATGAAGTTGACATTTAGGAACTCGCTCTTCAGGCATTGGCTTATTAATATCCTAATAAAAATGATCACGCCACACTGATTCATCAGGCACTCCCCACCAAGGTCCATGAAAATAGTAGGGGAACAAATTTGATAATCAATAGCTGATGGAGTTTCCAGTCGCAGTATGGATGTAAGTACTAGACCCATCATGCAAAATACCAGAATCCGAATTTCTCCAATAGATTCTAAGTGATGAACCTTACCACAGTGTTTCCATTGATTAAGGTTTTCTATAGTGGTAATTTCTTTGTTGTGTCTTGCTCTTATCAAGTAAATCTTTACTACAGTGCCTTACAGTGATGACCTTTTCATGTTGTGAATTTTCAATCACAGTTACTTGCCCATTTTCTTGCAGAAACACCTCTAACTGGGTCAAATGACTGTATTACATACTTATTACTTAACTGATATGATAAAACATAATTTATTGGTGATAAATATGTTTAAGATGATATAAACTATGACTAAGTTCATAGACAAACTCCACATACATAAGATAATTCGTGCGCTGCAACTTACTGAACAAAAATGTTCACCATTTCAGCAAATTGTGGAAGTAAACCCTATGTTTTCACAGAAATCTTCAATAACATATCATATCTTCATTCTGTCATTAATTTTGGGTTAAGATAACTCTTTGTTTGCTGTCACCAAAATGAGATGGTTATCTCTAATCCATGCTTCTTATTTGGAAAAGTTTGTTGTCATACATTCCTAATTCCATCTTTAGTGTGTTAATGCTGTTTATTAGCGTATTACAATGGGAACATTCATGTTGTAATATCTGTGCAACATAGCTGTGCTTTACAAAAAAAAAAGAAAAATGGGTGGTTGGACGTAGAAATTCATATTGTAGTGGGTAGAACATTCATGTGACAGTAAAGTGAGTATGGACACAGTTTTTTGCTGAAAATGAATAGATTAGGGTTGTGTGTAGCATAAGAATCTGCCGGGGCCACCTGGGCATCCTTGGCATTTTGAGAAATCCACGATGACGTCGCATAAATGATTAATTATCTATTCAACCCTATATTATCAAACCTATGGAGGTACTAGATTATATAGGATCCAACAATGAACAACTGTATGGCACTACTTCAAATTCAAAAATGGAGGGCCCCAAATACACGAAATATGCCATAAAACAGCAAATACCTCTGCGATTTAAAAATAGACGAGAAAAGTACTTAGGTTTATGTGCTCCACACAATTCAAAAGCATGTATATTTTCTGATACTGTTAAAAGTGTAACATGACGTCAATCAATATGGCCAAAACGGGAACCTCTTTAAAAAAATACTTGGCACAAATTTACGTTATTACATCCTTCAAATCGAAATCAATGTGTCAAAGACATTAGAAATGTACCTTTGCTCCTCTAACCAATGACAACATACATTTCAATTGTGTGAAATCCGCCACAATCGAAACAACAAAACTATATGGTGCAAAGTTGTCAAAAATAACATAGGAAGAATTACATAATTTGCAGCCAGATTGCACTAAAATTTATAATTGACCCATTTTTATTAATCCGGATTACCTGTATCCTTGGTTATGATAAAATACATTTCAAATTGTGTCATTGACACAATCATTTATACTTGATTGAAGGTAATATGTCAGCTATTTGGTGCAAGTATTTTGAGGATATTCACGTTTGGCTTTGCCATATTGATGACGTCATGTTAACAACTTTAAAGTATCAGAATACATTTATTAACATTAACAACATAATCTAAGCTTTCATGTTTATTTTTTAATTTTCGGTTTTTTTGTTTTTTTGAATGTTTTCTTATTTTAAAATTATTAGATTTGTCTTTGAATTTGGAGTATGACTCATATGTTACAAGTGCAATGCATTTTCAATGGGTCCTTAGTATATCTATACTCCATGTTTTTGATAATATAGGGTTACAGAGATAGATATTCTCATTTATGGCAACGCCATCCTTGGATTTCTCAAAATGCTCAGGATGCCCAGGGGCACCCTGCAGATTCTTATTCTACACACCCTTATCTATCTTTTCAGCAGAAACATTGTGTCCATCCCATTTACGGCGAGGTCCATAACGTTTTGACCATGGCTCCTGACTAGTGGTGGTTCTGCTGGGCGGGCAAAACGTCCAGTGCCTTATTTAATTAATAGCGCCTCAATTTAATTGGTTAAATGGGTCCTGCAGTTTAATATTTCTGGATTTAATCTAAAAATTATGATAAAAAATTTTTTTTTAATATTTTTAGTTTTTGGTATAAAAAAGAACAGATTTTTGAAGAGCCACTGATTTTTATATAAGCAAGGTGTTTGTTCTTTACCAATTTACAGGCAGGATGATAAATTGACTAATATATCAATCATTGAGGATTAATTATGACTATGTTTAGGTTCTTATTTGGAATGTTCCATAGTAAATACATGCTAATATAATTAGCAACACATATACATTCATGAACATATTACTGTAACATATTTTTACTACCTACATAACACTTTAACTAATCTTCTACACTACTGTGCATCATGATTTTATAAGTATAAATAAGGTTGGTTGAACCTTTTGACAAAGGTGTTGTGTTTGCAATCTTTGGTATTTAAGGGTGCATTGTCCTGTGATGCATTATCAAAGGGGCATTTTGTGATCAGCGTAAATTCATTCTAACAGGCCACAAAAGTTTGAGAATCTTCAATTGAATTTTAGGATTAAGTTAGTGTGTGTACTCGTAATTTAGTGTTTTTTAAGCGGAGGAAATACTAACTTACCAATGGTTCAGCGTGATGCACCCATTGGCATAACAATTAAAAACGCCCCTGTCAGAATCAATTTTAATTTTTGGAATAAGTTTTTTTTTCCAGGGATATTAGTGACAACAAAAAGATTGCTAGGACTAGGATCACGACGCCTGCGGACCTTAATATTTTCTTATTGATTTGGGTTAAGCTGCTACACATTTTGTGCCATCACCAGAATCTACTTCCTACTATTCTAACTACTACTTACTCTTCCTACATAGTTAAAACCTAGCAAGCAAGTATTTTTTGTCATCCAAAAAGAATAAAACTACTTGATCTATCTACGAGTTTCCCTTCGTACCAAGAAAACAAAACTACAAACCGAATCACTGCCATCAATGTAGGCCTCCGCCGCGAAGCAGCCACATTTTGGTGGTTTCGCATTAATGGTCTATAAATAACTGACCGGGACAAAACCCTTGTTTTTTTTCTCCCATAATCGTTTGTGAAAAACAAAAATAAAAAAAGTTGATCCCATCTATTACATTTTCTTCTTTGTCACAATGTGTGTCAAAGGGCACAGGATAATTTCACCCATGTAATTGTTCAGGTTATCCTGATGTCCTACATAAGCCTATATCCAACGCTATCATGCAAACCATAATTCCTAGTCTGCCGCAAGAAACCCAAACAGACAGTCATGTATACGGGCATGTATAGCACCAAATCCATCCATCCCTCTCTCCTCTGCCTTCCGCGAAACATATTCCGGAGCAGCCCCATTCCACAGTACCCCCCATGCGAAGTTATAACTCCATTTACACACATAGTCCTAACAAATCAATCAACCAATCACCAGACATCACAATCAAATATCTATTTCCACTCGTCCACTTCATTGACCTCGTGTCAGGGACTAATTACATAACGTATACACACCCGCAGTCTAACCCTTACTAACGGAAACTACCGGCACACAAGATCGGGTCGCCCTGCGTCATATTTCCTCCCCACGACGTATGCACACAAGCAGAATTCTCCACACTGATCAGTGTTGCTTACATACGTAGGAGGCTGTACCCAAGCGAAAATAAACATCTGCGGATGAAATATTGACTCTACCTTTATTAACTTTTTTTCAGGGATATTAGCTAACGTCCCATTTTCCCTACAACAAAGAAAAGTAGTCACATGATTCTGTTCACAACTTATGGCGCCTGCCTCCCAGTGTTGCGTTTTGTTTGGACACATGGTATATAGTTTTGTGCATACAAAAATATAACTATTACACTATATGACACAGAATTAAAATACTGCTATTTACAGTAGAGTAGGTTTTGACAAGAAAGACAGAGTACTAGTATTTGATTGCACTTGATGTTTTATCAATAGTAGCCCCTAAGCTTCCTGTAAAAAAGCTTGGGTGCTGCTTGCAGCTCAGTGGTGTAGACTTACACTGTAAATTGTTGGCCATGATAAGGACATAAAGGCAAGTCAAAACGTTGTATTTGGTCCCCCACCACTTTTGTTGGCGAACTGGGGACTATGAAATTGCCTTCTCCTGCGTGTGTAGGTGTGTCCCCCACGCGATATCTTTGTATCTAAGCAAGCGTGGGTGCCCATCTTTGCAACATAGAATGTATCTCAAGTAAGTGTTGGCCTAGATCTGACATTTGGTCATGTGTCAGGTCAAAGGTCAAATACGGACAAAAATTGCTACAAAACCTTGTCAACACGATATCTTTTTATTTAAGCAAGTAAGGGTGTCCATCCTTCGCACCATAGCTTTCGCT
>JAMKCH010010058.1:0-64546 GCA_023653785.1 Ophioderma brevispina
AAATAGATTTAAGTGTTTCATTGAACTACCAATGATACTGTACGGTACCCTGTACCGAGTCATGGATTGCTCAATGCAATTATAAATACCATGTACTTACGGGCTTTGATGGCTGCATTTTACCACTACCAGTCATGGCATTGATGGATACATAATGACTGCACTTGCAGCAATGGAAGTGTGAGTGTCCAGACATGATGAATGTGGTAGATGGAAGCTGACCATATATGGCACTGATATCATGCCGGTCCGAACATTACCAACCTAAACAATCCACGGGAAAAACAATCAAGGCCTGAACTGTGATTCCCCGGGCGATCATATGCAAGCAGGTGGTTGATTCCCGGACTAACAAAGCAGGCATTTAGGCAGGCATATACATTGCGCAGGCAGAGAGCGCCAAGTACACGGGGAAAATTGGTATTGCTGTCGAATTCGCGTGATTTCGACAAGTTGCATTTTTAGGGCGGAAATCACGTGATTGGCACAAATTTAGTACCGAAAAAGCGTGATATCACGGTATTTCGACAGACGAATGCCGAAATCACGTAGAATTACGGTAGTCACGGCATTTTCGGCGTAACAAGTGTTACGACATTTCGTCGAAGAGTCTGACATTCGTCTTTATGCTTAGCGATGATGGCGTTGTACGCCACACCATATTTTTAAGCTGAAGACGACTCATAAAGCTTTGAAAAGACTGGAATACAAGTAATCAGGGTAATATGCATGGGATTCCTAAATGGCAGTGACCAAAAACACACACACATTGACCGTTGCGTCATAAAGGTTATTATGGCAACTATCAACCATGCAAGGGACATCAGAAAACTAATACGCAGTGTGCCACACCGCCTGTCTTTTGGTCATGATAGTCCTGAAACATTATTTCCATCAGCCAAATCCTCAAATGCCAATGCACAGTTAGAACTGCTCAGGCATATCATTAAGGTATATTTTGAAGTTGCTATTACGGGAACGTAAATTTGACAGTAATATTACTCACTTTGTACATTTTCCTAAAATTTAGTCTGTAGAGGTCATACCATCACTTCTAAGAGTGTACATTATGCATTGTAAGGAATTTGGATGCAGTTGCTATTCGCGATTCCTTTAAGCCCCCCCGCCCCCACCCTCCTATTTGACGTTGAAGAAACGTATTAAAAAATGAGTGAAAGACATTTTTTCAGTGTTTGTCATATCGTTCAACATTTATTGCTCAGTATGGTAATCATGATCTGGTTTGTATTTGTGCCTAAAAAGCGGAAAAAACTATGCAGTCCACAAGCCGAATTCCATCTGTTCATTGGAAAAGCAGCCCCCAATATTACATTACATTTCCGTTGTACCCCTTCACTTTTTTTTTTTATTCATTTCATATATTAACACTAAGTGCACAAGGGGGGTTCCCATCGTACCCAACATTTGTTTTCTTTGCGATTTCTCGGTGACCAATCAAATTTTCAGGGAGTTTTTGCTAATTGTCCCATTTATGAATACGCTTCTCCTGATACAAAAAAAAAAATTAAAAAAAAAAAAAAAAAAAATCCGCCCACGGCTCATTCGAATAATTAGGTTGGGTCCAGAGGAAACCCCCCCCTTGGGCACTAACGGAAGTGAAAAAAATAAGATATTTTACTAATTAAAAAATTAAAAGCAATTAAATTGGGATGTATTGCTTAGATAATACCTCGGTAAGTAATTAATAATTAATTAAACTTAAATCAAAATAACCTTTTATATGACGTGATAGAATCAAATTTTAATTTTGTCATTGCGTGCTCTTAACTGTGTAAGTCTATGGGAAAAATAAGGCGATTTTGAAGTTTCTGAGAAAAATAAAAGATGGTATAAATTTGCTATATTTGCAATGATTATTTTAATTGGTTATTCTAGAGTAGATATAATGAATTTATTTTGGGTTCAAAACCTGATATTGGAGTTGCTGGGATGGAGATGTGCGAACCACTCCTTTTCGAAGAGTGCAAATTTCAATGGCTATGGGTCAAAGGTCGGATTTTAATTTTTATTGTGGGTAGTGGTTCTTACGGGACCCCCATTTATTGGTGGTTAGTGGCATGATCAAACTCCCACGGGAAAGTTGTTTGGGTGGTGGGTCCCTTAGGAAAAAAACCAAAAAACCCAACCCCCCCCCCCCTCCCTTGGGCACTAACGGAAGTGTTTTAGCGTAAGCATCTAAGGAAATGCGGTAAAGTGAGCCTTTTGACATTATGATAATATGTGATATTAAGGGGGGGGGGGGGGGTATGGGGGTCGGGACTAAGCTGTGAACTTTGAAATGATTTTTTTCTTAATTTTCTAAATGTGGTATATTACATTGTTAATATCAATTGTAGCCCGTGTCACAAAGTTTTAAAATCCATTTGTGAAATTTTTGCTCTGGGTTGCCATGGTAACCACATAAGGCCTCTGATTGGCTAAAGCAACAGAAACGAATGGAACTAAATAACTAAAATGCTACTGGGACGAAACGTGGGTGACATATGCAGGAGTGGGAAAGTACGGAGTGAACCATGAAGCCGATTTTTAATACGTGCCATGGCAAACGGCAATCGACCAATCGCATAATCTCATGGCGTCGTAATTTGAATGGAAACAGAATTTTGAAAATCGGCTTGTCAGGTCACTAGCCCTTATTTGCTTAATATGTGGTGCCAAATTTCCAGTTCATAGCATTTAGCGTTTTCTAGTTACGTTCGTTCTCGTTTGGGATGTTTGCGTATTTTAACGAAACGCGTTTATAGGCTCGAACACATTTAGACAAAAATTGACTGGGGCGCTTTTGATGTGAAAATGGAATATTTTTTTAATTTCATTTTATACTGAATATCATAATTATTAAGAATACGCAGGTTGAGAAAAAAGTAAAAACATAAAAATAAATTACCCAGTGACATTTAATTACTTTAAATTATGGAAAGGATACTATGAGTATATTTACTTCAACCTTAGCCAAAATAAATGTGTTAATAGTTCATAAAAATATCTTTTTAAATATTTAAATATTACCCCTTGAAAATTTTTCACATGATAAAAATATAGGAGATGAGCATTTTTTGGCAAATTTCGCGGACACTACTTGACTTTATCAGCCATATCTCGGGAACCGAATGTCGATGGATCGAATAGTGATAAAAAGCATTTGTAGAATTACAGTCTACACAATTTAGCCCATGGCTGCATTATCTCATTTTCTGGATTAGAACAATTTTTCATATTCAGACCCCATACCCCCCCCCCGAAATCTAATCTCCATCGAGCAAAATCCGTCTATGAAGAGGCTTAATGTCCAATAATTCGAAAAACCCGGGTGTCTGTGACGCAGAATGTCCGGCGGGAGCCATACTAGGGGCTCCATAGGACGATAACGGAAATAAAGCGTGAAACTAATGTGGCGTGAAGAGAGAGTCACTGATCAGTTGCCCTATTGTTCACCATTGTTCCCGGATTAAGAGTAAGCCGGACGATAATTCTACACCGGTTTCTAGCCGAAAAACTCGGGTTTTCGATCGAAATATACAGGTTTCTGCCAAGCGAAAAAAAAACCGATTATCAACAAATTGAAAAATTACGTTTTGGATCGAACAAAACTGAGTTTTTCGTCGAGTAACCCGTTGTGAAAGCAGATTATAGTCCGTGGGAGCCACAGTAGGGTCCATAGACTTAAACGAAACTAAAGCGTGAAACTATGTTACGTGAAGAGTCAACTGAATAGACCAGTTATAACAGCAAACGCATGTTTGTAAACATGGTAGGGCCTGGTTCTGAAATGGCGGGTCTAACTGTACACACTGGGCAATTGTATTGTTAGTGTTTTAATACTATGTGCCATAACGATTCGCAGGAATGGATGATTCGCAGGCGCAACAAAAGAAGTGACAGTAGGATGTTAACGGTCTATAAGTGCCCTTTCTTTACCGTTACCGGTTTTTGTGTCGCTTGCCCTAAGGCAGCACCACTTTGTCCACTGTTGTTGATGTCTGCTGTGTTGAGGTTGTTGTTGTGAAAAAGGTTCACATTTGCCTGTCATATCCTCATACTTTGATTGGATTTAAACCAAAACTTGGGTCACATGTGAAATATGGCATCCCCCACTGTGGATGAGGTCAAAGGTCACATAATCAAGGTCAAGGTCTGTGAGTTCAGTTGTACGATAGATGAAAATGAAAAAAATTACCTTATTTGAAAAGTTGAGTTCAATATTGTGAACCAAACTGAGTAATTGGTTATGGAGTTTACAGCCAACCCCTCAGTAATATTATGACCAAGGCACAAACCTCAAGGTCAAAGGTCAGTTAGGCCTTCATTCACTAACCGCGACGGCAGCGACACAGCGGTCCGAGGACCGATTTATTTTTGATTGCAAATCCAGTTTCTCAACCGTTTCTCAATCGAAATAACTTGGGTTTTTTTTTTTTGAACAAGATTCCGGGTTTTTTCGGAAGGATGGACATTAAGCATTGCCATAGACATGTCCAAGTAATTCGAAAAACAGGGTTTTCCTTGATTGAAAAAAAAAAAACAGATTTCCGCAGGGAAATGAAAACAAAAACCCAGTTTTCGATCGAAATACTGGGTTTCTCGCCATCGAAGAACCGATTAATCAACCAAATTTGAAAGACTGGGTTGTTTTTCGATCGTAAACCGAAGTTCTTCGTCGAGAAACCCGAATTTTCGATGAAGAAACAGGTGGCGAAGTAATGATAGCCGCCGTACTAACAGTCCAGAGTTACAATGGTTAAAGATAGGGCACCCGATTTAGTCGACCCTATCACGCACGTTATAGTTTCACGCTTTTCCGTTGTCTAAGGAGCCCGGACTGTGTTCTCTGGTGGACTATAATTACTTTCACAACGGTGTTTTTCGGTGAGAAACCCGGTGTAAGAAGTTAACCATTGTTTTTCCGGCGTACTAATAGTCCGGGAACAATGGTGAACAATAGGGAAATCGATTCAGTTGACTCTTTTCGCAACCTTAGTTTCACGCTTTATTCCGTTATCGTCTATGGAGCCCCGGACTATGACTCCCACCGGACTATATCTTGCGAAAAGAGTCAACTGAATCGATTGCCCTATTGTTCACCATTGTTCCCGGACTATGAGTACGCTGGACGGACAATGGTTACTTCTACACCGGTTTTTCAACCATAAGCCTGCCATAGACTTCAGCACAGCAATCGACTGCGATCAATTTCCGTGTAAAAGACTGGGTTTGACCAAATATGTGAAGTGATTTGATTTATTGGGGCGTTTTTTTTTCCAAGTAAAGAAATCGGTAAAGGAATGACATCTTATGGTTTCTTTATTTTTTTTTCTTTTCGTACGTCATTTGTGCGTGTCCTTTTGATATTGAAATGATGGATATCCGACGCTGGGGGAAAGTCCCAGGTCCGAAACAAAATATCTCTCTACTTTGAACATAAAATCTTATTTTCTTCTCCCCCTGCCTTGGAACTAGGTTTGAAGGCACTATCAGTGATTTACTACATCAGAAAATCGAAAGTAAGTATAAGGTAAGTACCCTAACGTACCAAGTGATAAAAGCAAACAATCTAATTAGAACAAAATCGGACATTTTAGTCACTGTCCTCTAGGGGCTGCTCATTAATTAAAAGGAGTGGGCTGGGAAAAAATGTAAATTTTGATTGGCCAAAGTGGCACATCCCTGTAGTGTAAGTACAACCCCTATATCAAAACTTATAAATCACAAAGCCCACCCACCCTTCCACAGGTTTTGAGGTTATCTTTGCTCGCTTATTGCAGAAAACTAAGAGTATATAGCACCGATATAAACTTTCCTAAACTCGTAATAGTCTACCTACAACGGTAAATAGGGCACTCGATTAAGTTGACTCTTCACGCAACGTGAGGCTTTATTCCGTTGTCGTCTATGGAGCCCGGACTAAGATGACTCCTGGCGGAATATCTCCTTTATGGCTCCTGACGGAATATCTCCTTTATGGCTCCTGGCGGAATATCTCCTTTTTAAACACCGGATATAGTAATAGGCTATATGGCCGTTCACCATCGCCTCGTCCTGGTCCGTTATTCATATACAAAAAAAAACATATTTTTTAAAATACCCTTACAGTGGAGTTGACTCTCCAATTTTAACGGTTTTGAATAAGAAAATATTGCTTGGTAACGTAAAAAAATCAAAACTTCATGTCTTTTTTACGTGTTAAACCAATGGGATTTCTTGCCCGCCACCATCTGGATGTACGTTTCAGAATGGTATGACGCCCTCAATCCTCTTTTAACGTTTAGAGCAGGGGTGGCAGGACTTGCCAACCTACATGCCAACCACAGCAACAGCGAATTCAACATCTTGTGTAACCCGAACACTAGTCTTTTTCAAAGACTTAACGGTAGAAGGGAGCTCTTACGAATATCGGACGGTTACAGAAAAAGATTTGGGAGCTCTTACGAATATCGGACGGTTACAGAAAAAGATTTGACTAAAATGACCATTTATGTAAATTACATTGTTTTACAGAGGGGTTAATCCACTAAACCCAACGGATTTTGAAATCAATAATTTATTTCAATATTGTCATCAGGTCTGGAAAAAATGTGGAAATCAGGAATCTCCTTCCAGGGAAATTTGGTCATTTGGAGGAAAATTGGATAAAGAAATTCATAAGAAATGGTGGGAAATCCTTAATAATTGGTGGGAAATTTGTCCTGCTTCCTGGAAAATTAACATTCATTTTTCCATGCCTGATTGTCATGATATTCCTAAGATTCAAAATGGTTTAAGAGGTGATTGTAATGAATGTCACTGGGACCGAGACTGCCGTAGTAAATGGACGTAAGAGTTACCTAAATTACCGTTTGGAAATCCCAAATCGAGCAGATCGTGTCCTTTTTCCCCTGGTTTGGAGAAACCGCCCGTTTTTTTTTGTTTTTTTTTTTTTTGTTTTTTTTTTTTTTGTTTTTTTAATCTTGACTATTTCTTGGTCAATGCGTTATCATTTAATATCACTGACCCCTCAAAAGAAGAAAGACACGTGCATAAATGATTGGCAACTTGATGAACAAAACTCGCAGGTAAGAACTTGGGCAGCATACCAAAAATACCGGCCAAAATCTGCAACAAACTGACCGCATTTGAGTTTTAAAGGGATTAGCAGCGATAATGCGAGAGATTCAAAAAATGTGAAAATGCATTTTGTTAACCTATAAACCAGGGATAAATGTGTACAATTCCATATAATTGCTTTAATGTAGAAACAAACCACCAAAAGTGAAAACAATGAAGTATTTGAGGAAATTTATCATGCCGTCTCCCGCAAATAGACATACAGCGACGGCGTCCCAAAATCTGCACTAAACAGCTGATTGTGGTGTACACCAGTACAGAATAAACGCAGATCAATAATGTTTGTGTTTGAAGTCAAACTGTATTAATCATGGTGCACAAAGTTACGCTGAAAATCACCGGAAAAGGCTTTTTTGATCTCAAGGCGGAATTTTGATACACACGTATAGAAATTACAGAGTTAGATAAAAAGTACTGCGTTTTCTTTAATACACGGATTTTAAGCCAACCACTTGCAGGTGTGTTCGTATATCCATGCCAATAACAAAAATATAAAACATGAATTTTGATGATTTTTTCGATGTTTCGGATTAGCAAATCGCTGCTAATCCCTTTAACTAATTTTAGGGTTTAATATGACCAGGAAAAGAGTCGTTTTAACTCAAATAGGATCATTTTATTTTTAGTAAACACACTCTCCTCAAGTCTAGAAGTGGATCCAAATTTACAAACGTATACAAGCAGTACAAATAAAACAGTCATTTGAAGTGACGTCATTGTGCAAAACAGTTGGGTTGTGCCATCTATAATTTTTAGCCTTTTGATCACATAACCGAACCTAACTTGATTCGTTGGAATTCGACGCTATTGTTGGCCTTGCCTTCCCCGCGTGTTGAAAGTGTAAATTAGTCATAAATTAAAAATATCTAATCAATTTAGAGCGAGATTTAGAAATGGCTATTTCTGTATGTGTATGGAGATGTTAAAGTTTTGTGATTTGGTTAACGTTTCCCCGGTGCTTCAGTTCAGTGGGTTGGCAGGAAAATACGGGAAGGTCAGTCAAAATGGATTTAAGAACCCTTAAAACTTTGAAAATGCACATTCCTTTATTTTTAATGTAGATTTTCTTTGAAGAAAAGTGAAAAGAAGAATCAACCCTTTTTCAGTTCTAAAAAAATAATTTTCCTGGCTAAATATCGTTATGTTACGAAGAACATGCATTTGCATATTTATTTAGAGTTCTTAAAGTTTTGTTTCTACAAAAGAACACTTTCTCAGCTAAAGAATCTTTGGTTCCAAAAAGGACCCCAAAGAATCTCCATGGGGGTTAAACCATATATATAAAGAACCATTCAATGGTGGTTCTTAGAACAAACGACAGAAATAATATTTTTAGAACGAAACCACTGACTCAAACATGCAGTACTGGACCCTATCTCATATAGAGCTATTCTTCTTAAAGCAGTAACAGCCCCAGTTGTCAAAATTTGAGATTTTTGCACAGTTGTGTTCGTAATTGTCTATACCTGTGAATGGTAATACTCAAAAGTGCGTATTTGTCATAAAAGAGGCGATTTTGTAATTGGAATCGGGATCCCTGGTTGTAATTTATCTAACTTGACTTGTCTGAACCAACGGAACAACTAATGGACACGTACATGACGCTATTTCCTGGTTTTAACATATTGGAAGGACCTCTCCAGCAGCCACTGAATTATTACCGGTATACGATATTATCCTATACAAAATTTCTTCTTTTGCTATACATAGCCATGTTCGAGTTTTACCATTCACAGATACCAATGCAACCGTGCAAAAATCTCAATATTCATGGAAAATTGGGGCGCTCTTCAAAAAAAAATGTGCTGTTATTGCTCTCAAGTTATTGACTCATTTTAAGTGAATTCAAGAAGTTTTAAAGAAATCCCAGTCTATTTTTTACCTGGGCCCTAGGTATTTTATTAATTTACCTATAAGCGTTACAGAAACTCTCTTCGTTAAGTTCGCTTAAAGCCACTAGCCGTCATTTTTTCCAAACTCAAAATGCATTTTGTGCCTAAATTGTTTAGTGTTAGGTCGTATCAACATCTTATATTACACTCCTTTGTGAAAAAACAGACACCAAAGCATTTAAAAGTAGTCTAGATGCCATTTACGACTGTTTTGTTTACTAATAAAAGTCGAATCCCGACTTTTATTAGTAAACATTGCATAAAAAATGCCATTTCTTGACAAAAGCGGTGTGTTAAGTTTAGCCACTTCCACGGGTCTTAGATCTTTACTATAACAATTTCCAATACAACAGTGCAATAAATGGACTTTGATGAAAAATAGGGGCGCGATTTATTTACATTTTGAAGAAATCACTGATAGTGGCTTTAAGGTGGAATCCCCCCTCCCCCAGTACAGTTTTTTTCAAGGCCAAAATTTATTTAATTTAAATATTGAGCTTGGGATGTCTTTTTGCTTCAAATTTGGTAAAAATCGGACATTCCTACGCAAAGTTGTGATTATTTTTGTTCGTCAAAGTCAGCAGCAAAGCTATGAATATCTTATGTATTTCCTTTATTTTTAATTCTTTTGTATTGTATTGTTTTTTGTTGATATTTTAGAGTCATATTTTAGCATTTTAATACGATTTCTGTAATAATTCTTTTATTTATTGTATTTAACACTTAACTGCATAAGGGGTTGCACTTCCGTTAGTGCATAACGGTGGTTCCTAGGGACCCCCCCCCCCAATATAACCACTTTCCTAAAGGATTTTTTTGATGAAATCCACCACCTGTTATAAGGCTTCAAAGACATCAACAATAAAGAAATAAAAACGGAAGAAAGTTCAGTAAGAAAATTGGGGGCAAAAAAATTGATTTTGTTGCGTCAAAATGTGCGAAAAAGACACTAATTTGTTTCTGCATTTTCTACGGCATTGCTTCACCTAGACAAGTGCTGATTGCTTTAATTGGTGAAGAATGAACTATATTTACTATATTAAGCACTAACATAAATGTCTCATGCCATTTTATATTTTTTAAGGTTACTTGTATATTTACCATAGGTTCCTACAGTAACCCGCTACATGATGTATATAAAATATTATGGCTCCATTGGCCTACTATACTTCCCAAGATTTTTTAATTATTTATTTACTTTGTTTATGTCACAAGGTGTATGCATTATGAAAATCAGAATCACAGTAACTCTAATAAGATTTTTTATTTTTGTCATGGGTACTTCACCGTTAGTGCATAAGGGGGGGCTCCTAGGGACCCATGCTAATTAACGCAAAAACGACACGATGGATTTGGATTTTTTTGCACCAATGCAAGCGCAACTACAAGTTAGACAAAATACAAAAATTATAAACCAAATATATTGCAGCGTTAAAAATCGCCGGCTGCAAAGCAAAAAATGGGTCCCTAGGAACCCCCCCCCCCTTATGCAGTTAAGTGTTAATATGCTGAAATACTTTTAACTAAAGTTTACTCTTCTTCATTTTATGATAATTTGACTTTATGAACTTAATTGGCTTATTAATTATTGATAATTAATTAATTAGACATTTTTAACGGACCGAACTTCAAAGGTCGATATGAATAATTATCTCTCAAAATGGTGATTTTAGCGATATACCGGTGCTTGGAACATGATTTCTCAAAAGTATATAATATAATAGGTACCACCTTCAAATTTTCACTTAAGCTTGCCTTCTAATTGAACTAAACGCTTTTTCTCACACCCTGAGAACATGCTTGTTGCTAAGGAAAAAACAATTACGAAAATCTGATTACCCCACTAAGTGTCATGCAATTAACTTCTCTGTAGTTCAAATTGAAGTTCTGTATTATTGTCTTAATTTGCTTTTGTTTTCATTCTAATTAAACATACACTTTTAAGATATCGCGTTCCAAGACCCATTATGTTGAAAATTCACCAAATCCAACATGGTTGCCATGGCAACGGGTCACGTGACCGGGACTTTTGTAATTCTTTTTGAAAGAGAACTGTCCAAGGGTTATGTTCAACCGGATAATATGCAAGTACTTATAGATAAATTTAATATTTAAGCATTTAGGTTCAGTACATCACATCATTGATTTCGTATTTCCAAGAATGCATTGTAGGCCCTAATATGAACAGATGACGTCAAGAATCCTCATTCATACAACGGGGAGATCTGGTGTCCGTTTCACAAAAACTTACGATCGATTATAAGTTCGATTTATCAAGCACAACTCGATCAAGCGTGTTTGAACTTGATAAATCAAACTTACAATCGCTCCTAAGTCTTTGTGAAACGGGCCCCTGAACCCACACGAAAAGTTCTTCTTATCGATACATACCCCCTCAACACTCTAAATTTCAGGGATTTAAATTTAAATCCTTCAGGATTGTAGTAGGGGTGGGCATATGACCACTTTTTTTTTCAAAACGAGTAGATTCTTTGGCCATTATGGCTGCCAAAAATGAATCTGATAAGCATTTTCATATTAAATGAATTTTGATGATGGTTCCATGGATTTTAAATTTTGCATGTCAATGGGGAATTTTTGCAATTTTAGACATTACTTCAAAAAACAATGTTATTCTCAACCTATTTTGTCAGAAACTCACACACAGATGCCTTCGTATATTCTATAAATATTGGCAAAGGAAAAATATAATAATATTTTTCTGAATTGCGAAGGGATTCAATTTTAATGAAAATGTATTATTGTGTGCAAAGCCATGAATAGAATAGCCATTGAGCCAGTAGACTTAGAAAATCGTAATATTTGTATTTTAACGGTCAGAAATTACAATGGACACCGTGATATGAACGTGTGCTCATAGCATGATCACAAAATGCGCCATCATGAAAATCGCCTGAAATTTTGGAACTTATTTTTTACGAGGATATCCAGTGAAACACACACAAAGAAATGAAGGTGATATGATCACGAAATGCACCTATATAGATCCGCATGAAGTATGAAATTTATTCAAGCTGCTCTGTATAAAGCCATATTGTGTATGGCAGTTAAATGTAATTACGCCTCACTCTTAGAAATAAAGGTTCAACATATAACCCTTTTGTCCTGTATTTTTCACCCTAAACACTGCTATGGTTCTCATCTTCTCTGGTTCTATAAAGAACCTTAAAAAGTTCCATGAAGAACCGTCAAATTTAAATAGGCCTAGGAATGTTCTTTTTGTATGTGTTCACATATATTTTGAAAAGTTAAGCAATGTGAAAGGGAGTGATAACCCTTTGGTTCTATAATATTTTCGTGGCCAAATAAAAATCATTTCTTTCTCTTCTACCAAGAACCTCTGAAGGGTGCTTTATTAAAATACATTTTTGGGTTCCAAGAATTTAAGGTTCTAAAAAGAACCATTTCTTGGCTACAGAACCTTTTTTGGTTCTATAAAAAACCCTAACGAATCTTCGTGGAGCCTTCGTTATAGAACCAAAAAAGGTTCTGTAGCCAAGAAAATGGGTCGTAGTAGAACCTTAAACTCTATATAGGAACCCTAAAATGCATGTTCAGAGCAACCTTCAGAGGTTCTTGGTATAACAGAAAGAAATGATTTTTGGGGACCACAAAATTGTTTTAGAACCAAAGGGTTATCATTGCCTTTCATGTTGCTTAACCTTTCAAAATATATGTGAACACGTACACAAAATGAACATTCCTAGGCCTATTTAAATTTTGAAGGTTCTCCATGGAACTTTTTAAGGTTCTTTAGCTGTGCTTAGGGTGAAAAATACAGGACAAAAAAGATTCTATGTTGTCCCTTTTATTTCTTAGTGTAATAAAAGAAACAAAAGAACACAACATATTCGTTTTTCGTTGATACGCTGATTTAATTCGTCAGTTTTTTAGAATTTTCTGTACACCACTGAATCGACGTATACCGCAATTTCTCTTGAAAGTCAAAGATAGAATTTACACACTCTTAAACTGGGGTTTCTGTGCTCTCTATATAAATATTTGATCAACCTGGTTTAGGCCTCGGTTTGATTTCTTTACATAAAGTGATTTTTCAATACCTTTGTACGGTTTCTTGTACGCAGAAGCATTTTTTCAATAATTATACGTAGAGAATTAAGTACTGATTTCATATCGACACCAAACCAATTTGGTCTGCCATTGAGGGCGCAATCCAATATCGCCTCGATTGCTAGAGTGCATTCAAAAAGGTAAATCTCGACCTGGGCTCTGCTGTCCGGGATCCGGGGTGTACTTAAAACAAATGACCACCGTAAGCATGGACCTCATTTACAGCCTTCTTGTATATCAATGACCCCTTTATTCATGCCAATTTTGGATTATAATAATAGAAAAAAGGTGTTCTTTCAATATGTTCTCTTGTTTGTTTGAAAAATTAACCCAATTTCCTCAATCGGAAGCCAAACTTTTCTAAAGCTTCTTGAAAAATTAGTCCTATTTCCTCAATCTGAAGCCAAAGTTTTCAAAATTTGTGTTAAATTTAACCCCCAAATATGTATCTCTGGTCCCTTTTTCGGCACAAATTGGTATAGATATGGGTCTACTTCCAGACTCTCGGAGGCACGTCCCCACCCAAACCAAACTTGAGAACCCTCCCTGTCCACGGTTTACACGTGTTTGTTTATAATAAACCGGTCGCTGTTACCTTATAAACAGAAAGTACTCTATCATTATCAGGGTTGGCTTTTCATATGCATCCTCGGTAGAAAATATTGCAAAAGCATTCATGAATCGTATGACGTCACGAAAAAATAATGCCCGCAGAAAAGTATAGATCGGAAAGGAAATAACAAATATACATATTTTTATAGACTTAGCTTAGCTAAGAAAGCAAAGTACTGTATATACACAACTGATTTTAGACTGCGCGACCATTTCGATATGATGCGACTTTTTTGGATTTTTGGTTCAATATTTTCAATAGTACATCTTGCTATGGTGACGCGACAGTAACATCGACACCGCGTCAACTAAGTCCAACGCTACCAATTTGAAAAGCAAACAAATGTACGCTTCATATTTGGTTTTGATTGCAGATGTTCAATAAACATGTAAATACCTGTTAATAACCACATCAAATCATATTATTTTTATGGGTCGTGTACACAGTTTGATCAGACGCGTGTAATATAATACCAGTTTCATAACAGATATGGAAAGAGGTGAAAAGGTCTGAGCGTGCTGAGAAGAATTGATTAAATTTCGAAGTTTTGTATCATCTCTCAAACGCCCGCTGGTCCAATGTAATTAGAAATATGAAAACATATTGTATTTTCTTCTTTCTTCAGCAAATAGTACCACGGTATAGCAATATCACACGCTTTTAAAAAATACACCATTTATATAGTTGAATAAAATAGAATTTCTATACACATCAATAATCTAGGCTCACATACTATAATTCGAACAGATTTGATTTAGCTTCGAGCGCAGAAACCCCAAATTAAAGCTTCTATAGATTATTATTTCGTCTAGTCCACAAGTCTCGGGTCTGACAACATTGATACCAAAAGTAACCTGCCGTGTTGAAAATGTCCTCCGCTCATTTCAACACTAAGCTTTACTCTGGCGTGTTTTTTTTTTAATATTTTTACTGTTTCACTTTTTTGCCATTTTTGTTTCCAAGTACCCTATATCCAGGAAACAAATTTTTTTTTTTTAATATATGGTTGTTGTTTGTCTTTTAATACTTTTTGCTTTTTGGTTTGCTTTCGTTACTTACTTATTTTTCTTAGACCTATGATAGTCATAGCTTTGTATATAGTTAGTTAGAACTATATCTGACGACCATAGTCTGTTTAGCAGTTACGTTACCCATAGTTCTTACCACTGACATGGTTGGCAAAGTCCGTTATCAGCCTTACAAATTCATACCAACACCTATTGCTGACAATGGAATATCCATATTTGTTTTCTTGAGTTCCAAGACCAGTTTTGTACCACATTTAGGCAGTGAAGTTCAGGGTCAAATTTTAGACCCAATGATAGTTGGTCAAATATTAACAAAAATATATGTTATATATTAAAGGCACTATCGGTAATCCACACGAAAGAGTCCAAATATTTGAATTTGCAGGAATAGCTTAAATTGATGGATAAGTCTGTAGAATTGTCAAATTATCTTTTCCAACTGAAAAATCGATAGGAACGAGTTCACAGTTTTGATTCTCCATTCAAATATTGTTGTAGTAAGTGTTCTTACGGACAGTAATGACTACAACGTCCGCTTTTTGCCATTGCTTATTGATCCTCATAATTTGCAGGCTAATGTTTAGGATCCTATACTAATAATAATACCTGTTACAAATATGCAGAAATCTGGTTTTTGATGATTTTTCTCAATTTTCTGATTTAGCAAATTACTTAAAACTTTAACCACAAGGAAAATGTGTGGTTATGAGAAGATATGTTCAAAAGAGTTTGACGGTTCTGGAAATGCAGAGTTGATAAAATAGGCCTACTTGATTATAAATCACCAAACTTGAAAGTTAGGATATACAATCGGGACCTGTAAGCAAGTGATGCATTTTTAAAACGAACTGAAAAATTGGAATTGAATGATTCTTGATTATTCAAATATGGAAGCTATAATTGAAAGGTTATTTAGAAGAGAAAAATGTGGAATTTTATACTCGTGTCTGGTCTCAATTTCATATACTTTAATTTGATTACCAAATACTGAGGTGTTTGCAGAATATTCCATTGTTTTACAGGTAGTTAGCACCATTAGATTATTAAACTGAGGTCAACATGGTCATTGCAAGGACACATATACTTTGAATGTTTTGGTTCAAAGCAGCTCTGTATAAATCATCTGTCAAGGATACTGATACAGTTTGCTGTTAAAATATATGAATGATAATTTCAAACAGTTAAAACAGTGCTTGTGGATTTGTAAACCCCGTCCTTGGCATATAACCCTGTTGATTTATCTCAGTTTTTTGTTCTTCAAAAATAAATAAACTTACATAGTTGGCATAGTTTTATATTATGATAGATGTTGCATATACGTCTAAGGAAATTTCGCCATGCGTTCCTTTTGCATAAAAATATCATATTCAAACGTCATCCTGGAATAATACACCATATGTTAGAAATGTGCACAGGCGGAATGGCCAATCAATATCGGGTGAGGTATTTATTCAATACTGGCCTATATGCTCTCGTGTGTGGAGAGCCCTAATGCTATAATAGATTTAAAAAATATCTTATTCTCATATTTCCACCCAATAATAAACACATAAAACAGGACAGGAGTTAATATGCATGGTGAATACTTACACAATACGCGGGAGATTATTTGCCCCAATTCATCTATTTGTTATCGTGTATAAAACAAGACCAAGAAAATTAAACAATTCTAAATAACTGGTCAGGCTAAATATTTGTAGCGTCTGATCAATTTGATCATAACATGCAGAAATATTTTAATGACGTCATTTTTTTATCTAATTCTATTTTCAAACCGGAAAATTGTTATCATTTAGACCAGCTGGTGAGATAACTGGTTTATAATTAGATGTGCACCAAAGTGGAATCTGAACAGAGCACGTTAAGAGATGGCGTAAAAAAAATATACCAGCGAGTAAAAAAAAGGTTCATGTACTATTTTAAATATCCCACTGTTAACCCGCGCGCGTACAGCTCGCTAGTGCAGTGGATATACCAATATTCGTATAAATGGGCGTGTCTTTAAAATGTATATAAAATGCATTATCAATATTTCTTGACCCGATACGAAATGTCAATAGATAGAAATGGGAATCCCCTGCGGTAAGGTATTCAACCGTGCATGCAAGTCAAATTCCAGAATTTTCTAATTGAATTGACATGTTATAACGTGTACCTGTGCGATTATTCAATGATCTCTGTGGTGGGTAGGAGCTAACTGTGATATAACCAGAATATGATTGTACCTTCCATGCATGTGTATTATTCCAGACAATGCCTGAATACAAATCCATCATTGATCATTATGTAACACCACCTTGTCTTTCAAATTTATGCAGCAAGACGTTGAAAAATCTCCGAGAAAAATCTGCGTTAAAAAAAGTCATGTCCTTCAAAAAGTGGCATTTTAGCAAGTTTTCCACGATCAGATCCATCTGTCTCATACCGGTCTTTACATGTAAAATTCCGGGGACGTTGGACTTCTGGGTATGTTACTTTGTCGCAGGGCCAACCCGAGTCGTTTCTTGAAATGGTCCCGCTCTTTTTGCACTCGCTGAAGTTCAAATTTTAGACGAGATAGTTCGGACCGCAAAGCCAGCTGTTCATGTTCTAAGTCCAACCTTTGACGCAATCTTTTAGTGCGACAGCTTTGCGCGTACCCGCGATTTTTCAGTGTCCGGCGTTTTTGTTTCAATTTTACAATTTCCTCCTTTTTAAAACCGCGAAGTCGCCGATTGAGTTCTCTAACACTCACCGTAACAAGTTCGCGATCTGTAAAGATTTGTTTATGTCCTTTTTGGTCACGTTAGTGTCTTGTTCATCATTTGCGTCGGGCGGTTCACTTGATATATGCGAATCGTCGTCGTCGTCTTCGTCGTCGTCGGTGTCCGCTATAGTCAGTGCACCGTCGCTCAACGCCTCCGATGTATCGTCGGGGTAGTCGTCGGTTACAGGCGAATCATCAGGCCACACATCCCCCCGATCTTCAAGTTCACTAGCGTTGCTGCTCAGAACGCTGGCTGGGGACACCTGCAGATTCAGCCCTTCCATGTTCACCGTACTTGAAAGCCAGTAGAGTTCCTCCAGGTTGGGTTTGCGCTCCTCGGGACTGGGCACATCAATCGTAAGATTTGGTGAGGGAGGTAGGCTGGTGCACGGGGACTCAACCATTGGAGTCAGGTATCCCGTGCTGCCGCAGTTGCTGCTTGATAGACGTTGCTCGCGTACCATCGTCAGCTGGGGTTGAACCAGCAGATGGCAGGTGCTTGTCTCCGCAGACGTCGCATCCTCATCCTCCTCTTCGTCGTTCTCCTGTTTTATCTCCAGAGGTAAAAGATCAAAATCATTGATATACTCCATGGCAAGGGCCACACTATCTAAGCCATCACAAAACACATCCGTAGTGTCGGCCATCTCGATCAGTTTTAAAATACTACACCCAAAGAAAAAGTCAAGTCTCTATGGTGGTTGCGATTGTCTCCCAATATGGTGTCAATAGTCTCGGCTTCATTCAGTCAGCGCCGCCGCCGGTTGGCCGACTTCTGATGATGGATTTCGTACCAGTTCACTTTTACACCGCTATACCCTTGCAGGGGGTGAGGCTCGCACGCACGGGTGCGCGTTGGGGGCAGGCAGATCAGGCCACCTCTAGATCAGGAATTTGAGACGATAGGCCTGTCCCCGATCCTCAAGGGTGTAACCATTCGACGGTCAAACGGAGGAGCAGGCCGCCGAAAGGTACGTGTGTAGGCCTTGAGAGACAGGTTCACAACAACCACCAGCTGTGGTGCAATCGCATGATATCGGTTGTGCGTATTCCCAGTAGTTTCAGACATAACACGAATCGTGCCGTGTAATTTTCGAAACCAGCCGAGTGAGAGCCCTGTCAAAGCTATATATAGATGCTTGATATCACTTCTAGCCAATCATGGACTGGTAATAGTGGTATATTAGCATAACAACGAGTTGCTACATGTGCGATATAACATGTGTAAATATAGCATTATATTATACAGTATACCAGTTACTGCCGTGGAATTAAAGGAACAACTCCTGGAGAGCCGCGTGTTCACGTAATTAGCTATAAACACATGTTTCGTAATTAAAGTTATTAATTGGTAGTAATATTATTATTAAATGGTTGAGGCGATACGGAATTGCATATTTAATAACAGGAAATTCTCCTTTTCTTACGAATATAAATTACATCGCACATAGTAAATAGCTATTAAAAATAAATGGTAAAACTAAAACGACCCTCAAATTTCATATAACAAACGTGTTAACGAATTTGGCCTTAATTGAAATTATCTGAATGAATTTTCTAATGAAATTTGCGACCTACTTTCCAAGAATGTCATATTTTCAAAGAGTTATAAAATAGTATAAGTTTTTCTAAATTTTATTTAACACATGGCATTTGCCTTCATAAAATAACTTTTTGGAAAATATCAGGCCTATTGGATAGCCTGATGTTATATTATTTCCCTCCACCTTTCTCTCACCCTATTCTCCCCTTCTCCATTCTTCTCTCCCTCTCATTTTAGCCCCTCCCCTTTTCTTTTTCTTCCTTCCCTCCCTCCTTCCCCTTACATATCAAACACAAGTGAAATGCGAATTGGAAACATCTTATTACATTCTTTTTTTGCAGACTATGAAATTGGGGATGGGGAGGTAAGGTAAATTACACTACATAGGCCCTTGTTAATTTACTTTTAAATGGTATTATTTGAGTCTTCTTTACATACATCAGCACGGCATGCATGACGAAAGTTAACGTGTTATTTGATGCGTATATTATAAGAAACCACCTAATGTGAACTCCAGGAGAGAAACCCAATAATTTACAAGAAATTCTATGCAGAATGATGCACCCACACTCGGTCTTGCCCTCTTTGACCTTGCTTTGGCCTGCCCTTGTACTTGAGCTGGACTCAGCTTGATTACGTACACCACATGTAACAATTAATTTTGTCACTGCCTGGCCTTGACCTGAAGTCAAAAGTGTCAAAATCAACACTTGCTATGTTTGTGTAACTATTTCCTCAATTACCTAATCAACCGTGAAAATCAATAGTAAGAATGGATGATTCCTTTAATCTGTATTATTTCCTGTGATTGCTTAATTGTTTAGTAGCAGAAAATCAAAGGTCCGACATGGAGGGTCTTATGGCTTTTTCTTCAGAAGGTGGATGGCAAATATTTTAAGGTTGAAATTCTTGACATACTATAATGGGGGTTTCAAAATTGTATCACTTAAGTGGGAGAGGTCTTTTTTTAAAACGAAAAAACCCTCATTTGGTATAATCATAATATTAAATATATTTAAAAAAAAAGAAATGCCCCAAAATAACCTCATTTCAAAATTGTTCAGGTCCATATCAACAGGAGATTCAGGAGAGGGTTACAGAATTAGGTTATCAATAGGGAAGATCATAATCAAAAATACATCGCGGTCCTCGGCCGCTAGTGCTACCTGCCATTGCGGTTTGTGAATGATATGCCTCCTTTGACCTTGATATGTGACCTTTGACCTCATTTACAAATGAGGGTTTGCGTGAATATCCATAAACCAAGTTTGGTTCCAATTAAACTTTTTTGCATTTTCAACCTATCTTACAACTTTACCTCACATGACCTTTGACCTTGGTATGTGACCTTTGACCTCATCAACAAACGAGGGATCCATGGATGGTGCACCTATGACTCAAGTTTGGTTTAAATCCATCGAAGTATGCAGATATTACAGGCAAATGTTTTAACCCTTTTTCACATTTGAACATACTACATCATCAACACAAAACAACAACAACAGTGGCAAAAGTGATCCCTATGTGTCTCCCTGCCCTAATAATAGCTCTTTTTCCATATACTAAGGCAGGCGACACAAAATGACTTAGCCAATCCAATATCTGGGAACGTCCTTCCAAAAGGTGGTTCACAAATGGGGATGGTTACTTGCCTGGGGGTCTCACATTAAGAGGTAGTATGGGTATGTGCCTCCTATTTTCAGTGGCATAACCAGTGGGGGGCCGGGGGGGAGCTGCCCCCCCCCCCCCCGACACCAAAAAATTGGGAAGGGGAGCAAAAATGGGCTCAGGTCAGTGGTCCTTTTGACCAAATTTGGTTGTCATAGAGCATTTCTTTGCAAATTGACCTGTAGATGACCTTTAACCTTTTGGATCACTCTGAAATCCTGATAGCAAACGCCAGGCTGTCCTCCCTTACCTTCATGCCAGATATCAGCCCCATATGTCAAAGGTAAACGCATACCCAGATGGGCAGATCCCACTTTTAGTAGTATAAGTGCATTTCCCTGTGTGACCTATTACCTCTGTGTGACCTTTGACCTCAGATTTGTTCTGTGCTCAGGTCAATGGTCCTTTTGACCAAATTTGGTGGTCATACGGCATTTCTTCGCAAATTGAGCTCTAGATGACCTTTGACCTTTTCGGTCACTCTGAAACCCTGACAGCAAAGGCCATACTGTCCTCCCCCACATTCACGCAAAATATCAGCTCCATATGTCAAAGCATAACAAAATGCATAGCTGGACAGACAGAGCTATTTTTTTAGTACAAAATATCAGTATAGATAGATTGAACTTTTTTATCCACATTTCAGCAGAAGGGTGATTTTGTCATAGCAAATTCTGTAATCGTCAGCATCTGTCTGTTGGTCTGTCTCCACCTGTCCTCAATTATGTCATGTAAAGAAAATGTGTGATTGCTTCAAAGAAAATGTATGAGCTTGTATGTATTGTTTTATTCCTCTAATTTCATACATCTGTAAACCCCTTCCCATCACCAATCAATGTTGGGATACTACAGCTACAGTGACCAACATTGATCCAGGGGAGTGGGAAGTATATTTAACATTTAAGATGGCAAAGTGTACCAACATTTATGCCCGTGATTGTAGATGACACTTGCAAAACAGGACCTTATCTAGTGTTACTTACAGCTGTGAACAGGGGGGGTAGGACACGATCTGCTCGATTTGGGCATTGGAGATTTACAAACGGTAATTTGGGGAACTGCTACGTGCATTTACTATGGCAGTCTCGGTCCCAGTGACATTAAAAAAATCATCTTTTAAACCTTTGTTCAAAAGATCTTAGTAGTATCATGATAAATTAAGGAAAAATTATTGACTTCAAAATCCGTCGGGGTTAGTGGATTAACCCCGCTGCAAAATAGTGTAATTTCCAATAACGGTCATTTAGATTTAAATATCCATGACCAGGCCTAGTCTTTGGTCAAGTCTGTGTGTAACCGTTCGATATGCGTAAGAGCGCCCTCCTACCGTTAAGTCTTTGAAACAGACTAGCACCCGGAAGTTGATGCCGTTTTAAATTTGCTGTTGCTGTTAGGTTGGCATGTCCTACCCCCCCTGGCTGTGAAAGACAGCTATGTAGGTCAAAGGTCATACTTGGTGAATTTTGGACTTTTCCACTCTCTTTCCCCAGAAAACATGTACTCTTTCACCAAGTTTTCCACTCTTCTTACTCCCTAAGAATACTGTGTAAAGTCTCTCTTAACAGCTCTTAACTAGTGCAACCATATGTTCCAGGTCATCGTGGACTACGCTCTTCAAAGCAGGGACTTCTGCAAGAAAAATCTGCATAACATCAATGGGGACAGCGGAGTTTTCAGGTTGCAAAAAAAAAAAAAAAAAAAAATCTGTCTGTTGGTCTGTCTCCACCTGTCCTCAATTATGTCATGTAAAGAAAATGTGTGATTGCTTCAAAGAAAATGTATGAGCTTGTATGTATTGTTTTATTCCTCTAATTTCATACATCTGTAAACCCCTTCCCATCACCAATCAATGTTGGGATACTACAGTGACCAACATTGATCCAGGGGAGTGGGAAGTATATTTAACATTTAAGATGGCAAAGTGTACCAACATTTATGCCCGTGATTGTAGATGACACTTGCAAAACAGGACCTTATCTAGTGTTACTTACAGCTGTGAAAGACAGCTATGTAGGTCAAAGGTCATACTTGGTGAATTTTGGACTTTTCCACTCTCTTTCCCCAGAAAACATGTACTCTTTCACGAGTTTTCCACTCTTACTCCCTAAGAATACTGTGTAAAGTCTCTCTTAACAGCTCTTAACTAGTGCAACCATATGTTCCAGGTCATCGTGGACTACGCACTTCAAAGCAGGGACTTTTGCAAGAAAAATCTGCATAACATCAATGGGGACAGCGGAGTTTTCAGGTTGCAGCTGCAAAGTTGTGAATAGCTTACCTGCCTGTGTGAAACACTCAGGCACTGTAAATATCTTTAAGAACTTAAAGACATATTTGTACTCAGAAGCATTTGCTTGAACTCTCTGAACTGTATTATACTTACAATGTGACTCTTTTCTTGTATATATTTTCCACTGTTTATTAGTATTTTCATATATATTTTACTGTTATTTTGGTTGTTGTGCAGAAAAGCCCCATGAGCGTCGCTTGCGGCGTATACCGGCGCTTTACAAATTGCCATTATTATTATTATTAACATTCTCTCTGCTTTGCAAACAAGATTACTACATTTTACCAAACTTCGAAACTTCTATGAAACTTGGTATGTGGGCAGTGGTGGATGCAAGCATCATGCCTGGTGTAATCACTACTTGTGCATATTAACTCTGATTGGCTCATTACTAAAAAGGTGAACTTCTACCAGATCCTAAAGTCTAAATCTGACGAAATATGGTATGTGAGTAGTGGTGGATTAAAATAATACCCATGCACTGTGTCATCATTTGTGCATATATGCATTGTATTAAGGAGCTCATTTGCATATTTGCTGTGATTGCTTCATTGCTAAAAAGTTGAACATCTGCCAGATCCCAATGTCCAAATTTGACAAAACTTGGTATGTGGGTAGTGGTGGATGGAATTAATACCCACACCCTGTGTCGTCCCTATTTGTGCATATTAATGAGCTCATTTGCAATTTGCTCCCCACCAGGGGGATCTTGCAATTTTTAATTTGCAGTATTTTTTTTTAAAAGTTGTTGGAAATTTCTAATTCTGCAAAAGTACAAATTTCCTTGATCTTGAGCCAAAATTGTCCAAAGATGATAAAATAAAACTGTGCAGCATTTTGAAAAACAAAGTGGCATGTTTGTGTTCAATTTGGACAAAATCCGTATCTCATTTTGTTTTTTAATTTCCAAACCTCAGATGAGCCTTACATGCTGTACCAAGCCAATACTAATGCTTATTTCCTTGATTACTCAACTATTCTATGACAATGAAATCAATTTCTATATATGAGGACAAGGTTAATTAGGGACAACTGTGATAATTATTGTATGCAGCAGACTGACAATTCCATTGCAGTTGTGTTAAATATTTCCTTTACTATAGTCATGCTGTTCTGTCATTTTAACTAATATATTTAATGTGTGATATTAAGAATGCAGAGATTACTTGATTTTCACCTCAGAGTCCTTTGAAAGTCATTATACCACCATGATCACACCAGTGCTATAAAAACATTTTAATTCAAGGCCAAATTGTTTTCTGACATTTGCAGTAGATATAAATTCACAAATATTTCTCGCTGCAAATCGAGATTTTTAGATGATTATATCCTCATAGCAGAATTTCAATTGGTGAAAATTTTCAAAACAAAAACAGTGGATTTTTTAACATGGTATATAAGTATATAGTTAAGAAACATGTTTAAAATATTATAAAATGGATAGCATTTATTAACTACATTACAAATAGCAATCGTTAATCGATAAATTGTTTCCTTTATGTTGACAGACAATGAAATCATGATAAACAACAAACCAATGGCTATAATCATTTGGTAATCGTTTATAATATCAGTAGTGAATTCCTCTCGAGGTTATGAAAGAAGGCAATAAATTAGCAATAATTGGTCAATATTTACCAGATAAACACTTACCTTATCATCTGAATCATATTACAGCGATTTTTCCCTTCTATCTCACTTCCTCTTCCCCTCTCCTTCCCTCCCTTTTCTATCCTTCCCTTCACCTTATTAACTTTTTTATTAGCCACTGATTCAGTATGAAGTGATACTTACTATTATGTACACACCCGTAACCAGGATTTTTTTAGGGGAAAGTTGATTTTTTTCCAAGAGGGGACTTTTCCCCAAAATTGCAAAGGGGTGAATTTGGCAAAAGGACTTTTTAAACCAAAATCTGAATCTTTTTGGACAAAAAAAAAAATCCCCCCTAATTTTTGGCTCCTTTTGGCCTCTTTCAGCTCTTTTTAGGGGTTTGGGGGAAGGCGTGTAGCCAGCCCGGTGGTTCCGAGGGGGCAATTTCCCGGTAGATGCAACAAATGTCCCGATCACAAGCAAAAATTTCCGGTCGCAGGGCAAAAGATCCGAAAAGGGGCTGATTTAACATGAATATCCGTGTTTTATTTCCCGATTTCCCCTCCAGATTTGTTTCAGAGGGGGCACTTTGCCCCCCCCCCCTTTCCCCCACCTGGCTATGTCACTGCTTGGGGGGCTTTTTGAAATTTGAACCACCCCTTCCCTGGTTATGGGCCTGTATATGTGTCGTGATCTGACACAGGCCACAAGCAGGCACTGTGAATTGAAACAGTGAAAAAACAACAAAATACATATGAAAATTGGCATTACAAAAGCCATAGCTGTCTAACCAATACTGGGGCTGTGCAGATTTCAGCAACAGCAGTCTTCTTTCCCCCAGGCTTTCCCCTTCTCCTATGTGGGGGCGGTGAGGTTGCACCCAACATAAACCAGAGAAGGGACAAAAGGTCCACTTTTGCTGGTTTTTTTTATAAATGTCTTAAATTTAGAGAAAATGTTGACAAAGTCCACTTTTTTTTTGAGAGCAAAATTTTCACACGTCTACAATTGGAGAGCAGGTTTTGCACCCTTTTAAAATGAAATTTCCCTAAAACTGATGTCGTCAACAATAAGTTAAAGGTGCTTGTTCCGATTTTTGTCTATCGTGTTCTCTACTTGATATGAAAGCCTGACACTTGTACACACTGACTATTAAGTACCGTGGGAAACAGACTTGCGGTTTTGATGCTAGACGCGATAATGCATAGTGCAACGCCCTATTCACTACTGTGCTAATATTAATGGTTAACCACTAAAACCGTAGTTTTTTATCTATATCTTGAGAAAGAAATGGATTTGAAAGCTGAAATTCAGGACAACAATGAGAACTAGGAGAATTTCGCGGTTCTCGCTTTCGCGCTCGCTATATTCAAAGATATAAGCTGTGAGCCGCCCATGAAAAAACTTAACAATTGTTGACAAACACATCCATACAAACACACATACATCACACGCACAAACGGATTGTAAGTGGTCCTGCCAGCTATAGCTGGCGGACCAACAAAAAATAGGGCCTTTCATCTGATGATCAAAAGTTATACCTACTTCCGGTTAATCCCAAAGACGATCGGCAACAAGCACTTAAATAACAAAACTTAATTAACTAATGAATGATATAAATAATGAAAAAGTTGCTCTTTCATTTAACCGAATTAAAAAATCTTAACAGGGAAAAATATCCATTATCGTGAACATTTTGCTATTTAAAACAGGGAATTTAGAACTAAAAGGGCGCCCCAATAAATCAGGACATTTGCTCTCTTCCAAATTGGGGGTAATTAGACGATACCTAACTAAAAACAAAAACAGTAAACAGAATTAGGTTGCACAACCTAAACAATGATTTATTAAATCTTTAATCAATACAGGAAACCACGCTCGTTAATGTTGCTTTCATGCATTTCTGACAGGTATCATTCTCCTATTATCACTACTCCACAAAGCAAATAAAAACAAAGTTAATGACCAATCAGAGGGGTTACGACAACAAAGTCCATTTGACAACTGGTGCTCTTTCATGCATTTTATAGCCAATTTCAATCTAAACAGTGAGTAAAGTAAAATAATTCCTTTAAAAAGGAAAGGGCGAGTCAAGAGGAAATATCTATGTAAAAGGTATGGGGAAGGATAAATAAGATGACATTTTGTGGGAGTTTGCAAGTTGAATTATTGGCAGGTTTTGACATACGTAGCAGAGGCCCACATGGACGTAAATATTTAACAAAGTGGAATAGGGGGCTCAATCCTCTTACATTTACGTTTTTTAAAGGGAAAGAATGTGACATCAAATACTATATTAGAACACACTATACTTATCGGGAAACAATCAACGCTTTATACTTACCAACCCACAGATTTGACCACTGCAGATCACCGCAGGAACTGGAAGGAACAAGCAATTCCGGAATTTGCATGCGCCGGACGTTATAAAGTATTTTACAGGATTCGGCACACGTACCACCGCCTGATCAATAACATTTTGTGTTAACTATTATAAAGCCCTTCCCAAAATGTAAAGCCCCACGTCAGAAAAACACCTGTCGCCATGACTTCATTTTTATTTTCTAAATATGTACTTCTGTCACCCAAAGACTTAATTTTCAAAATGTTTCAAAAATGTTCATCCACGCCATTGCACGATTCAATCATATACAAATTCTTAGACGTCGTTACTTCATGACATCTACCTGTCATTCCACCGTATAGAATCGTAAATATCACATTTTTATAAGTGCGCAATTGCAATCTATCTATATACTCAAAATTGAGATCAAAGGTCACGCGCATCTAGGTAAAGGTCACAAACGGGGGAAATTGCCAGTACTACTAAAATGGATCTGTCTGTCCGAATAGCGTTTGACGCCCCACTTTGACATACGAGCTGATTTATACAATAAGGTTAAAAAAAGAACACCTGAGGTTTATTTCAGGGGTTCAGGGGGCGGTGAGTTTGCACCCAACCCAACACCAGAGAATGGACAAAAGGTTCCACTTTTGCTGTTTTTTTATAAATGTCTTAAAATTTAGGAAGAAAATTGTTGACGAAGATCCACTTTTTTTTTGAACAAAAAATTTTCACAAGTTCTTACAATGGAGAGCAGGTTTTGCACCTTTTAAAATAAAATTTACCAAACATGATGTCGTCAACAATAAGTTAAAGGTGCTTGTTCGATTTTGTCTATGTGGTCTCTACTTGATATGAAGCTGCCACTTGTACACATGACTATTAATTAAGTTCCGTGGGAGGACCGTAGTGGGAAACAGACTTGCGGTTTGAGGCTAGACGCGATAATGCATAGCGCAACTCCCTATTCACTTCTGTGCTAATATGAGGTTAACCAATAAAACGGTAGGTTTTTTATCTATATCTTGAGAAGAAATGATTGAAGACTGAAATTCAGGACAACAATGAGAACTAGAATTTCGCGGTCATCGGTCTTTCGGCTCGCTATATTCAAAGAATATAAGCTGTGGCCGCCCCATGAAAAAACTTAACAATTTTTGAACACACAATCACATACAAACCCACATCCATACACACGCACAACGGATGCTAAGTGGTAATGCCAGCTATAGCTGGCGGCCCACAAAAATATGGCTTCATTCTGATATCAAAATTTTATTACTACTTCCGGTTAATCCCAAAGACGATCGGAACACGCACTTTAAATAACAAAACTTAATTAAATTAGATGATATAAATAATGGAAAAGTTGCATTTCATTACCGAATTATTAAAATCTTTAACAGGAAAAAAAACCCATATCCATTATCTGAACATTTTGCTATTTAAAAATCAGGGAAATTAGAAATAAAAAGGGCCCCAATAAATCAGGAATTGCTCTTCCAAATTGGTGGGGTTAATTGAAACATACTTAAAACAAAACAGTACAGAATTAGGTTGCACAACCTAAATCAATGACTATTAAATCTTTAAATCAATACAGAACACGCTTCGTTTAAATATGCTTTCATCAGCTTTCTGACGGATCATTCTTTGTTTTCCTATTATAATACTCCAACAAAGCAATAAAAACAGTTATTACCCATCGAGTGTTATGACAACAAGTCCATTTTTAAACGGTGATTCCTCATGCATTTATAGCACGATTTCAATCTAAACAGTGAGTAAATAAAAATTCCGTTAAAAGGGAAGGCGAGTCAAGAGGAAATATCTATGTAAAAGGTATGGAAGGATAAATAAGATGACATTTTGTGGAGTGTTGCAAGTTGACTTATGTCATTTTTGGACACAGACGTGCCGAGGCATGACCATGGACGAAAGTATTAACACAGAGTGAATAGGGGCTCATATCCCTCTTACATTTACGTTTTTTAAAGGAAAGATGTGACATCAAAATACTATACTATAGAACACACTATACTTATTAGGGAAAAACCAATCACCGCTATAATTACCACCACAAGATTGACACTGCAGACTCAGAAGCAGAAATGGAAGAAGCAATTCCGGATATTTTGCATACCGTCGGACGTAAAGTATTTTACAGGACTCGGCACACGTACCACCGTGATCAATAACATTTGTTTTAAATATCAAGCCCTTCCCAAATGTAAAGCTCCCACGCTCAGCAAACAACTGTCGCCCAATGCCTTCTTGTATTTTCTAAAATTTTACTTCTGTCACCCAAAAGACTGAATTTTTCAAAATGTTTTCAAAAATGTATCCACGCCATTGCACTATTTCAAGTCATATACAAAACTTAGATTAGCACATTCGTTACTTCATGACCTCTTACCTGTCATTCCACCGTATTATGAATCGTAATACACATTTTATAAGTGAGCAATTGCAATCATCTCTATACTAAAAAAATGAGATCAAAGGTCACACGATCTAGGTTAAAGGACACACGGGGGAAATGGCACCAGTTACTACTAAATGGAGATCTGTCTCTGCCGACTATGCGTTTTTTGACGCACTTTAACCTATGGAGCTGATGTTAGGCATACCAGGTAAAAAACAAACCCTGAGGTTTATTATCAGGGTTCAGGGTTGACCCAAAAAAATTCAAAAGTCATCGCAGGAGGTCAATTTGCATAAAATGCAGTATAAATGCCAAAAGGACGCCAACCTGAGCAAAGAAAACAAAGTTGAAGTCAAAGGTCACACACACGGACAAAGGTTGCTTTCAAGTGGCCACGAAAAACCAAAGTAAACAAGACAAGCTGGGTGACCACATAGTAATCTAGACTTGACTGCAGGATCATTTTTGCAACCATAAATTAACGGACATCACTGTTCAGTGAATTAATTTTAATAAGTAATGCACTTTTCAACCAGGTCTAAATAAAAAGTGGAGGAGTTCGTATTTTCAGCTTCATGATCAATAAAAAGTATGCAGCAAAACAAATTAAGAACCTCATTTAAAGGTGGGCTGATCCAATCAAAATCCGCCCATTCATGTTTTCTCTAAGCCTCCTTGTAAAAAGAAATTAAGGGGGGGTATGGGGTCTGAATATGATAAAAAAAATTGTTTCTGCTCCAGAAAAATGAGATAATGCCAGTGTAATAAATGGTGTGACTGTAATCGCAAAAGGCTTTTTATTTGATTGCAATCGGACATTCGGTTAACGAGATATGGCTGATCAAAGTCAAGCTGTGTACGCGAAATTTGCCAAAAATGATCATCTCCTATTATTTTATCGCTGTATTGTTGAAAATTAAGGGGTTATATTTAAGATATTTTAAAACGATATTATTTATGAACTATTAAAAAACAATTTCATTTGGGCAAGTTGAAGTATAAAATACTTATATTATACTTCCATAATTTAAAGTAGTAAAATGTCACTGGGTAAGTGAATTTTTATGTATTTTATTGTTTTTCACCTGCGATGATATTTAAGACAATTTATTTAAAAAATAATTACAGGACCCCAATGGCATGCACCTATTTCGATGATTTTCATAATCAATTCTGATAATTCAGTATAAAATGAATTTTTAAAAAATAATTCCATATTCACAGCAAAAGCGCCCTCAATTTTGTCAAATGTTTCGAGGCCTATAAACTCGTTTCGTTAAAAACGCAAACATCCAACCGAGAACACGAACGTAACTAGAAACGCTACATGGTCTTAACATGAAATGTTGGCACAACCTATTAAGAACATATAGGCCGAGTGAAACCATGAAGGACGATTTCAACAATTGTGTTCCAAATTCAAATTACGCTATGAAATTATGAGATGGTCGTTTGCCGGTGCCATGGCAACATATTAAAATCAGGTTCATGGTTCACTACGTATTTAACTCCTGCATATGTCACCCCAAGTTTCGTCCCAGTAGGCATGTTTAGTTATATAGTTCCATTCGTTCTCGTGTTTAGCCATCAGAGGCCTTACGAGGCGTTACCATGGCAAACCAGAGCAAAAATTTTCATGGATTTTAAAAAAAAAAAACTTTGTGACCATGGGCTACAATATGATATTATAACAGTATATACACTATTTAGGAAACATTAAGAAAAATCCTTTCAAAGTTCACTGCTTCAGACCCATACCCCCCTTAAATCAGTCAACCGATTGGATAGTGAAAGATTTTGAACGTTTACTATTCATAAATTTTCAAGGGACCTGAGATTTCCAGAAAAAGAAGCGCCCCAAGTTTTCTAGAACCCCGTTTTTTTTTTACTATTTGAAATGTTACCAATGTTTAGATAGCACCTGAAGGGAATAAGCTAAACGCGTCTTTATTTAATAAGCTGATGATTTAGTATTTCTGTGACAGAAGTCAAAGCATGGTTTTTATAGGGAAACAATTCGGATAGCAGGCCAAAGTTCAAAACACAGCTGTGGTTTTCTTTTGCACCTTTTGTCCAATAAACCTTCGAAATGTTAGTATCGGTAGGTGGTCTACACCTGATCCAGTGAAATTTTTAGAGAAAATTCGTATCCTAAAAAAATTCTCCGGTCCTTTAAATGGGCATTTCGGGATCCACAGCATCGTACCATAGTACCACAGATATACCTGATGGCACTTGATTTACCAAGGGTATGGCCCGATCGCTAATAGCCTCGGTCCCAGAAGCCCAGATTTTACGGAAGTAGTCACATTTTGGTATCAGAAGAAAGCTACGATTTTTTCACATTTACCCTGTTGAAATATTAGGGCAAAAGGATATTTGGTTGGGAAGTGATGAGCGAAAAATGGCCCCATTTTGGTCGACCAATATTAATTGTACAATGGGGATTACCAAAATCACGTTTTGAGTTCTCACGCCAAAAATGGATTGGAAATATTGGTGCGAAAACTTTACAGATGGGTGTTGGGGTGAAGGCCGTTCTATCAAGATCAAAAACTTATATCCTTATATAGGCCATCACCTTTAAGGCATCGTTAATTAATGCAACGTCATAACGATTTAAAGCCGCTGTTAACCAGCAATTATTAATTGCTAAAAAAATTACAAATAAAAAGATTCCTTGACAAACATATATACTAATTTCAAATTTTCGTTAAATTCGTTTTAGTGTTAAGCAATGGCCCATGTCTAAAATTTGCAGGATTTCTTGGCCGCCACTCCCTTTTGCCTGTTACGCCCTCTATATTCATGTTTTTTATTTTAGTGGTTACCCGTGTGTTTTTATGCAATCGCTCACACGGTAGAGGGTGGAAAAGTGTGATTCTTGTATTTCTCCTCTTTTGAAATTAATATCGTGTTGTAAATGTACGTTAGTTTATCGCTGGGCCATCTTATTGAGACAGATCCATATGAAGTAAATGCAAACATTCATAAATATAATACACTGTTAGATTTAGAGGAATAATCGGCACGAATATTTTCTGCAAACCTGCTTATTTGAAAAGAAGGTCAAAACCCAAGCGAATAGAGCGGGTTAGCCACGTAGGCTACCCTCGCCCAAAAATGGCTTGATGTAACATAGTAGTTTGTTTTGCAATAAAGTAATTGTAGGCCTTTATCCATGTATATGTAGACTTGTAAAAACAATAATTTTTGAAGCAGGAACAGTTTGAAAATGGGTGAGAACACCCCTTCCTTATTAAATGCAACTTTGCATTTAATCCATATCCCTCTGTAGAAAAACAGTTATACTAACGCTTCACTAAGTTTAGGGATTTTTTATTTCAAAGTAAGGTAGCCAATATAAAAAATATAATGCTCCCTGTGAAAAATGAATAGAGTAGTGGTGGTGGTGGTGGGGGGTGGGGGCACGAGGGGTGGCACATGGGTAAAATCTTAGGGAGGGCACAAATTACACAATTAAAGGCAACTATCAGTGATTGCTAAATCAGAAAAATCCAAAAAATCATCAAAAATCAGATTTTTGCATGTTGTAACAGTCAGGTATTCTAACATATCTGGCCACTGGTAGGACCAAAAAGACATAAAAGGCAAAAAAATCGGAATTGTAGCACTACTGTCCGTGCGGAACTTACTACAACAAGTAATTCAAACGGAGAAGATTCGTATCTTTGAATTTTTTTTTTTAATGTTTGTGTAATATTCAAATATTAACTTAAGAAAATTTACAGGCCTTATTCTTCACTTTTTAAGCTTATTTCTGCAAATTTCAAATATTTGACTCTTTGGATAAATCACTGATATGTCTTTAAAGGGCAACGAGAGATTGAGGCACCCAAATATTGTGTCATAAACGTAATTGATATATAGATTAGACACTCAGTAGTTTCTTACCTTGTATTTGGCTACAGGACAGTATAAGAGAGAAAAAAGGCGTGATTTTGATTTGCTTATATTTCAATATAAACATTAGGCGATTTCGTATGTGCTTCTATACAAAATTAGATATTCCCCAATTTTTGTACCAAGGACCATATACAGCTTAATCTTTCAAATTGGGATACTTGATGGAAAGCTTATCAGTGCAGAATCAGTACTTTATTTTTTAAGGGACAACTGATATGTGAAATTATCTGGTGAACCTTTACCTCACCGGCTCCAACATAAGAAATTCAGGGTGGGCAAGGCAATTTGCCCAATTTAAAGGGCCCAATTTTTTTTTGGGCATTACATGTTAAAGATAGCAAAGTTTTTAGGGCCCAACCACGAAAGGGTAGGGGCACTAAGGCAAATGCCTTTAGGGCCGTAGGTTAGTTTTATGTAAAAAAAACAATTTCTCGCTTAAAACCGTGTTTTTCTTATCGGGGGGGGGGGGTGGATGGGGTAGATGTAGTTACCAATGGGCAATTCTAGTTTATTCCACTTTTCTGGGAAGACACTAACTTAAATCTACCATATCATAGAGGGGTGTGTATTTCAAAATGAAAGCCCATTCTGGATAAAAAAAATGATATGTCAAGATAGTTACCAATTTAAGCCGCTTTAACAATTATTTAATGTTTTGCTGGTTATACATATAAGTACAGCAGAAAAATTTCCATGAGGGATTATTTTCCATGTTTGTAGCAGTGCAATGCAAAAAGCATGAAATTAAGCACATAAAAGATTATTTTTTCAAAATTAGGACCCCACAAAGTGGATTGTACTTTCTGAACAATAAAAATTACTTTTGTGATGCCTCATATTCATTCTAGTTATTTATGAGCTAAATTTATGATGACAGTGAAAACTCTCTATGAAAAGAATTATGTATGCACAAGCTATTAGCATGCATATTCTGCGTTATAGGCGGCTGGTCATTTTCAAGCAAGTTCACAATGTGGGTGGTATTTGCTATGTATTATGTTACAAATTTTTTTTCCTTTGGTAATTACGGGCTTAAAATGTTCAAATTAGTAATAATTTCAAGACCACCACAAAAAGAGGTTCTTTGAACTATTATGCCATGAAATTACTCTTTAACACTATTTGAAACATGAGCAATAGGAATACCGGTGAAGCTGCTTAAAGGTGCAACAAGAGATTTCACATATCAGGTGTCCCTAAAAAATTGAAAGTACTGATTTTTGCCCTGATGTAAAGCTTTCCATATAAAATTACCCCATCTGAAAGGATTAAGCTGAGAAGTGTTTCTTTGGTACAAAATTTGTGAAACTACTAATTTTGTATAGGAGCAAATACGAAATTGAGCCTGTTTTACATTGAAATATAAGCAAATCAAAATCACCTTTTTTCTCTCTTTTAAGACATTTCTGTAACCAAATACAAGGTAAGAAATCTGTTAGGTGTCTATATGAAATTACTGTTATAACACAATATTTGGGTGCCTCAAAAATCTCTTGTTGCACCTCTAAGCAGGATACTAGTCTATTAAAAATACAGCAAGTAAACTTGCATCATCCCCCTGGCAAGATGGCAGTCTGGAACATGACCTCACCTTTGACCACCTTTGGATTAACTTTGACCTTTGTCCACTGACTTTGACATCATATGCAAATATGAAAGAACCCCTATTACACCTTAACCACAAGTCTGGTTTCAATCGGACTTCAACTTTTCGAAGGAGACCTGAAAAACAAAAACCTAACCTTGGTTAGAAAAGCTAACCAAACTGGAACACACACATACATACACATACATACATACGGACATGCGTGCCTTCGCAATATCCCCCTCTGCTTTTCAAGCCAGGGGGATAATAAAGATTTTATGCTAATGGACATGCTGTTTCAGGAAACTATTCATTAATAGGATTGTGTTAAATTCACCTCTTAATTGTGATAACTGCTTAATTGGGATGTTTTGGGTGCTCCCAACATACTCCTTTAAAGGCTGCTCCCAACATACTCCTTTAAAGTTTGCTCCCAACATACTCCTTTACAGGCCGACTCAGATTTCCTGAGGATGGTGCCCTCAATTTTCTGACAATCATGTTTTTTCCATTTACATAATGCTTGTCCACATACTAATCATGGTGTGAAATAGCTAAGCTCAAATCGATGTCCTTCATATAGAAAATCACAATTTTGTTATAAAATTCCAGATCCGGAACTTTGTTTATACACAGTATCCCGAGGCTATGGTACTTTTAATGTGTTTACTATACATAAATGTTTACTACTCAAATCCGATTCATCTCAACTTAAACCTATGTATACAAATGCATTGTTCAATTTTGCTGCAGATTTGATATACAGAAGAAATGAACTTCATATTTTTTTTTCAATTTTTTGTCTGTAAATGGGTCAAAATAACACAAATTAATAAAACATTGCCTCATAACAATATAATGCACCATTAGAAGCTACTTAATGTTTTGATAATTCACTTTAATCAAATATCATCAAAAATCAACAAAAGAAAGTGGCTGTCATTAATACACTATACTGTCCTAATTAAAAATTTATTTGGTCCCCCGCCAACTTTTTTGGCAGGGGGACTAGATAGAAATGCCCTGCGTCCGTGTGGTGCATGTGTGCGTGTGTGGCCGTCCACGCAATATCTCTGGTTCTAAGCAAGTGTGGGTGGTCCATCTTCGCATCATAGATGCATCTCATTAGGCGTGGCTGGGATGTAAAGTGGGTCATGTGACATAGGTCAAAGGTCAAATATGGTCAAAAATCATGGTCAAATTTGGTCAAAAATAGTATTGTTATAAGCCTTGTAAACACGTTCCTTTTGATCTCAGCAGTATGGGTTTACCATCTCGCACCATAGATGTCACCCAGTAGACGGTGGCTGAGTTTCTTCGTTGGGGCATGTGGCATGGGTCAAGTCAAATTGGTCAACAAATGGGTCAAATTTGGTCAAAAATAGGATATATTGTTATAGCCCTTGTAAACACGATATCTTTTGACTAAGCAAGTATGGGTGTCCATCTTCGCACCATAATGTCACCCAGTAGACAGTGGATGAAGTTCGGAGGTGGGGCATGGGCTGTGGTCAAAGTTCCCCATGCGGTCGAAAATTGGATTAAATTGCTATACACCCTCGGCCTGTGGCAGGATGATCACCTTGGTGGGTGTGGCACTTTCATGCCGAAACTGTAAGTCATTTCAAGGTCCATGCGGGGTCATTCAAGGTCACACGGGATAATCTGCTAGAACCCTTGTCAAGTTGTAGATGATGAAACTTGGTGGTTGTGGTCAACATTCAGTGCCGAAAAATTTGAAGGTCATTTGAAGGTCATGCGGGTCATCAATGTCAAATGGAATTCAATTGCTATAGCCCTTGTCAATTGTGGTAGGATGATGAAACTTGGTGGTTGGTCACATTCCAATGCCGAAAATTTCTGAAGGTCATTTCAAGTCATCGGGGTAATTCAGGTCAACTCACTTAATATGTGGTAGGATGATGAAACTGGTGTTTGTGGTCAGATTCAGTGCCAAAACATTTGAAGGTCATGTCAAGGTCATGTGGGGTCATCCAAGCAATCACTAAGTAGTGGTAGGATATGAAACTTGGTGGGTGTGGTCACATTCAGTGCCTAAAATTTTTATGGTCATTTCAACGTCATGTGGGTTCATTCAAGTCAAATCCATACACTGGTAGTATGGTCATGAGAACTGATGGGTGTAGTATTGCATTCATTGCCGAAAATTATTAAGGTCATTTCAAGGTTCTATGGTTTATTCAAGGTCAACTACTCAACATGTGGAGGTTCATGAAACTTTGTGGATTGGTCAATTTTCTAAACCGAAAATTGTAAAGGTAATTTAAAGGTCTAGGGTCATCTAAGGTCAAATAACTACAAATCGTTGTATGGTCAATGTAGTCAACATTTATACCGTCCAAATTGCAACTGCTCTGGCAGCAGCCTCAGTGGTTGAGAACAACTTATTTCATCACAATTCTCCCTGTGATCTTAAAATTTTTTCCCTCCTTTACTATCCGACGGGCCGGGGGGGGGGGGGGAAAAAAAAACCCTTTGGGTTCACGAACCGCCTTGTTAAAATTGGAGACTTAAAATTATTTCCTCAAAATGGTCACTGAGGTCCTTTAAAGGGAGAAGGGCATGAAAAAAATGACATAATGAAAGGACCCTTATTGAACTCACTTCCACGAGTTTGAAAACAATTTTGGATGTTTTACAATTCTTCAAAACGTAAAACAGAATAGTTCCGGGGGGAGGTGGCAGTTTGTGGCATTTCTGGAACCAGAAAAGCAAGGTGTTCACCTCCCTGTACGAATTTAGAGTGTATCTGCATGTTTTTGGCACCACATTCAAAGCAATTCAACGGGATTCAAGGCATGTACTTTGGGTGCTTGTAGTAAGATATTGATCTGGCAGTGATAAAACTGGATAGCCGGGATTAGCACATATACAATAGCAAGGGTCTGTTAGCTGGATGACTACATGCCTTTTCAAGTGTTGGTAAATGCTGGAGTAATGTCAGCATCCTTGTTCCACATTGCCTCACAAACTGCCCCCCCCCCCCATTGAACTCTTCCTGTTTTTACTGTTTTTTACAGGCAGTAAACTCCAATTTTTTCAAACTTGTGGAAGTGTTTCCAGTAAGGGTCCTTTGATTCTGTCAATTTTTTTCATGCATTATGTCCCTTTTAACATAAAAACCTCAGACCACAGTGTGTGACTTCCCATCTGTTCCCAAGCTGTGTCACTTTTACATAGTATGTAGTAAATTGGTATATATTGGGGGGGGGGGGGGGATTGGGGTTTTTCTGTATAGCTGAACTTTTTGCTGGGTTGTTATTTTTTACGCTTTTTGTGGCAAACATGTAACCACAAAATTAAAAGCCTTGAATTGTTTCTATCCATAGTCTTAAAGGTGACTCAGAGATTTCCCGGGGAGGGCGCCCTCAATTTTCAAACAAATTGTGTTATTTTGCTATACATCAGCTTCTCCGTATAATAATCACTGTTGAAATAACTAAGCTCAAATCGAAGTCCCTCATGTGGAAAATCACAACTTACAAATTCCATTTTAAAATTTCGGATCCGGAAATTTTGTTTTTGTTATACACGGTATCCTATGCACTCTTATACTGGTAGATAAATGTGTACTGCATACAATGAAAAAATCGATTCATCTCTAACTTTTGTACTTGAGTCATTAGGTGAGTATCTTTAGTTCTGTTGACCTTTTTTTAATGCTACACAAAAAATATATATTTTGAAATCTCCTGATTCAGCCTTTAATGGACAAGTGTTCAAAAGTTGTGGAATAAATCAAATGGCAAATTTCTCAAAACTATACAATCACAAAATTAGTGCCAGTGATAGAGTAGGAAGTGTTAGTATTCAACTAATATGCTCTGTTATTTTCTGAGTAGAGAATGTTTTGCAATTTTTGATTTGGACTAATAGCGCGAGTTAATTTTGTGGAATCTATTGCAAGGATTATGTACTCTATTACATAATATAAGTTTTTGCTGGTATTATTTTTAAAGCATTTTCACGCGTATAATCGGGGCAAAAAGAGCGGTGGCTGTGTTCAACACATTTTTAACGGACTCGGACCGAGATTGCAGGTTAATCATGTGAGTGGTCATTGTTGTCTTAAGTTACCAAATGTTTACACAGTCATTTTATATAGTTCCTGCTGATCTTGCATGAAAAACAGTACTACAAATAAAAATATGTTCAAGAAAAAAGTCCCTATTCCGCCGTCCAATCCCTGCAGATCCCAGATCCATTGTTATTATTGATTGGTAGTAGTATCTATCATCGCTGTATTTGAGGACCAAACTCAAACTTTTTTATCATCTTATCGGTGTTTTTATATTTACTCAGATACTGCTTACACGTCGAAAAAGGTCAAAGCATGAATAAACTTTCAATTGTCTTTTTTCCTTCAATCTTTCGCCCTTGTCCCTCTCAGAAAATAGAAGAAATATAGTCAGCTTTTTCTTCATTGGTTATTTGTCAAAGTGTGTACGGGTGCATTGGGGACTAAATAAGGCAGAAAGGAATCTTAGGCCTATATATTTAATTTCTTAATGCCCAACTCTCTACTGTTTCTATACCATTTTTTTTTCAGGATTTTGTTATTATAATGGTGGTATTTTCACAACTAAGACGTTCTGCCATACTTTCATTTACATGTAACTCCACCCCAAGGGTTTTACCTAGCACATTTTTTAGTGGTGGGGGTTGACACAAATAGACATTTTTATAGGTTAATGCCTAAAATTGTCAAAATTGTATAAACTATTAAAATTGTCCATTTTTTGCTCTTTGGAGTAGTGGGCTCTAGAGTTTAAAATTGGTGTTTAGTGGTGGCTCTGGCTGAGTGGTTGGGCTCTGCCGCCCACCACCGCCCACGTAGCTACCTCCCTACACCCAGAAAAAATCTCTCTAAGAGCCAAAAAGCTAGGGCCCTTTTGCATGAAAACAAATTGTTCCTAGGAACATTTACCATTTTTTTTTTTACCATTATTCCTATGGGGTTTGATGACAGTTCTGAAATTGGTCTGTCCTACTACTGGTGTAATTTGTTTTAGACCAACAGTATTTTTTTTATGGTTAGGCATAGCCTTATAGCACCCTATTTGTTCAAATTATTAGATACTTGGGATTAGATTTATGTATAATGAGATGGCTGTTTATATTGCTACCAAATTCAATTAATATAAATGAAAATATATTTATGAGTGTGGTGAAGAAAAACAATTTGACCTATTTCATATGGATATTGCGAAGCTTGGTGTTATCAAATAAAATGTCATGTCAGTATCATAGCAGGGGAATAGCAGAGCAGGCCCACAGCCCCCCTAAAACTCGTGTCCTCTTCCCCACCCCATGGGAAAGGTTCGTTTAAGCTATGGCTTGTTTGCCCTCTTTTCTTCTATAACCCATTTAACTCAATTCCCCCATTTGCCCCAATTAAATTGCCTATTTACATCACCTCTTTGGTGTCTGTATGCAAATTTCTTTTATTGAAATGTTCAAACACGCGTATGATATATCAGTCCACAATGAGAAATCTATTACAAGTGTGGAAAATTTCCAAAAACATTTTCAAGTATATATAGGTTATTTTGGACACATTATAGCGTCCTTCTTAGCGTATCCTTATCCACACGTCATTGGTATTGGCTTGTGGTGGTGAAATGGTGAAGGGATTATTCAACTAAGTAAGCTGACCGGGCCGGATGTATCCATGGATACGGACCGCTCTAACCAGAGCGAGAGATTGTTAATAAGATTCATAAATGTTTGTTGATTTTGGATTTGGTAAATTACGCTTGCTATTCAGTCCAATCAAGGAGCATATGTTGTTTAACATGAATGTAAGAAGTGGTTATAGAATGGTATAGTTTTGAGTGGCATTTGGACCCGAAATGAGCTCTTGGAGCTAAATTCTGCGGAAAAAATTTTTGTAGTAAAATATGTTCAGGAGATATTGAACTAGCGCCGGAGCATAAATAATCAGGAGAATATGTTCTTGGATCATATTTGAATGCACGATGCTTCAGAGCTTATGGCAAATGTGCTCCAGGACCAGTGGAGAGAAATCGTAAGTTCAAAATCAGGGACAAAAAAAACACTTATGTTCACAACGTTTAATACCAGCAATTTCTTTATTTTATCCCCCTGGCCCAAAAGGGCATGGGGATTTTGTCTAGCAAAATCTGTTTGTCTGTAAGCAGGCTGGGCGCTGTCCACTGTAACAATCCGGACCCCTCTGAACAATCTTGATGACACTTGCACCACATGACCATAGTATCTACCGCTACTTGCCTGTGTCATACAGGTCTGTAGGCCAAAGGTCAAAGGTCTTACTTTGCGTATTTCAGACTTTCCGCTCGGTATTCCCCAGAAAACAGTGCAAGTTTTCCCGCTCTTATTCGCCACTGAGGAATACTGTGCAAGTCTCTTGACGTTCTCACTGCTCAAATAAGGTTACTGATTATAAATAAAAAGGTGAACCTTCACAAGATACTCATACCAACTTTGATGAAACTTGGTATTTGGGTAGTGGTGGATGCAAGTAATAATATTTGCTGGGGCCAGAGGCCCATTTAACATTACTTGTAAATGTTATTACAATACTTAATTACAATTTCAACAAAGAGATCTCATTGAATGTCCCACTGTCATTTCCTTTAATTACTATTTTTTTCAATTTTTTAAAGTGTTCAAAGTTTGAACAATTAAATGAACATTTACAGAAACTTGTAAATCATCTACAGTGTTATGAAAAACATTACCATATTAATCAGCACATAAAAAACACCAAATATCATTAATTATCAGTATGAAAACCTTGGAATTCCATTGATGCAGTGGTGTGTGGTGTTTTTTTAAGGGCATCTAGTAATTGGTCATACAGTCAACAGCAAATCTTCTGAAGCTTGGTACAATTTTACTTCTTCCTTGCCCAGAGGGGTGCATCCAGAAATCAGAAACTTATGTGTCACAATTTGAACCATGTGGATGCACAACTATTTTGCCTAGAACTTGAAATGGTGAAAGAGGAGGAGGAGGTAGTACACCAACACTGTTGTGTCATATAGTGCATGAAGATAATGCTTTTCAATGGTGGATCCAGGATTTTGAAAAATGTCAAAAATTAACGGGGGCGCTAAAAAGGCTGTAACTGGTCCCAAATAGCTCCAAAATGGGCTGATTTTGCAAGAATTTGCAGAATTACTGGGGGGGAGGCGCGCCCCATCCCTGGATTCACGGCCTGCTTTTATATCATTACTAAACTATTACATCATAGACACGATAGCGGAAGAAGTCCAGTTTTTAGACGCAGGAGAAAAACAGAGTACTTGCGAGAAACATGCGAGGCCCAGTATGGACTAGAAACCAACGCTCATGAAATGCAGGCCCAAGCAAGGATTGAAACGAGACCACAGTGATGCAAAACGATGGAAGACCCACGTGATCAACAAACCCCCGGTGTGAAATGGTGTAGAGGATGAATTGAAGTGTTTACTATTCTAACATTTGTTAAGGCATTTGATATGATATTGTGGATTTGTAATAATCATTTCTTTGAAATAAAAAAAAATATTAAATTTGTCACCGCCCCAGATCCCCAATTTGTGGTTGCATAATTCCTCTGCACATCACTGGATAAGTGGTTGCTTATTGGGGAAAGGTGATAGCTAGTGGGATAGTGGACTGGTAATTCCACTGTTTAAAGTCCATGGACCGATCCGGTAATAGCCTCGTCAACCAGAGACCCAAGATCTTTATGTTGCAGTGGTCAACATTTTGGTTATACAAAGAAAGCTACTATTTTAATCATTTACCCTGTGAAAATTTAGAGCCAAAGGATGTTTTGAGTTTTGAAGTTATGAGTGAAAATGGGCCCCCTTTTGGTTGATCCCAATATTATTTAAACAGTACTCTATAGGGCTTACAAAATCATGTTTTAGCTCTCGCATCAAACGGTTCGAAACTTTACAGATGGGGTTTTGGAGTTAAGGCCAATATATCAAGCTGAAAACTTCATATCCTTAAATTCGGGCAATCCCCTTTAACTGAAATCTTATGGACTGATCTGAATCATTTAACAGAATTTTAGTACAAACGCAAGCTGTGATTAGTCAAGTTATGCTTTCAAAAATGATTTGCGAAATTCCAATATTTGGGTCCCCCTCCAAAAAAGAATGATAGCCCAAATGTATATCACTGCACATTCTTAAACTTGTACTGCCTTTGGACTGGCCCAAAAGCCTGAACATTAGTAGTAGCAGAACATCTTCCCATTTTTAGTCGAAAAAAGTGTTTTTACTAATGTGCATCATCCTAACTCAGTAAAGCCAGCATTTTTGGATAGCCATCTTTTCACAATCTCCATCAAGTATAATTTAATCCCTTAAAGGGGTATGACCCAATTTAAGTGTCATCTTTTTTAAATGACCTGGACCCAAAATCCCCATCTTAAAGTTTTGCACCAATATTTCAATCGTTTTTGATGTGAGGGTTAAAAATTTCATTTTTGTACACCTCAGAGCACAGTGTTAAATAAATATTGGGTGACCAAATGGTGCTCACTTCACTTTTGCTCATAACAAACAAATCTCAAACCTAACATCTTTTGCACTAAGAATAGTAGCTTTCTTTAAACACCAAAGTTTTTGACCACTTCAACTGGTAAAATCTGGGGTTCTGAGGAGGAGGTTATTAGCATTGGGCCATGGACCTTTAGTACATTTTCCATGAAAATAAAAACACCACAAAAAAATAATGGCTTAAACAGTATACAAGAGCAGTCAAGAGAGACACCTTAACCTTTTCTATCCTAGTTGATTCTACATAGGTTATAACATACAATCAGTATTTTTGAGATGGCTTCTCAAATGGCTTGGGGCCATTGGGGAAGTCCCTCAAAACACTTACTCAAGGAATAACTTATTTGGACTTATTAGAATACATTTTTCATGCCGATCCAATAGGGCATGCAATGCATTTAAGATTCATGGCCTGATCACTAATACTTCATCCCCAGACCCAAGATTTACTGGAAATGCTCAAAATATTGGTGTCGAAGCAAGCCGGGGAAGCAAACTTTTTACTATTTTTCTCATTTATATTTCCCGTAAAATCTTAGAGATACAAGGTGTTTGGTTGGAAGTTATGAGCAAAAAAGTATCCATGTTTGGTTGACAAGTATTAATTTTCCAATTATTTTTTTTCCATGGGGCTAACTACTCACATCTTTGGCTCTCACTCAATACAGAAGTTGATTGGCGGAAACTAACAAATGGGGTTCTTAGGATGTCTGGGTCATTCAACCAAGTCCAAAACTTTATATAACTAAACCCGGACACCTCCTTTAATTAAAAAGTTTTTTTTTTTTTCAGTATTTATTGGCAAATATTTTTTATAATAATGTCTCCAACAACTACCTTCGTTTCCTGCTGGGCCGTAAAAGTTAGTATTTTTTTTAGTAACATTGGAGCATAATACCTCCTGTAAATTATTTTAATGAAAGTGTTCATGGTTGGACTGTGCCTAGAAAAAGTACTGTGACCCACAAGTGAATCAAAAAAAATGTTTATTTTTAATGTCCAACGTAAAATGATTCAATTGCGTACAAGCACAAGGAAATGTAGCAGTGGCTCCATGATGCGAATACTATAAATGTGGGATTCACCAGCAGTCGCTGGGCAATGTCAAGTGAGCTTTCAGGCTGCATTCCATAGTATTTGTTATTGATTACTAATTTTGTAAGGTTTTTTGTATTGTACATAGTCGTAAAATCCATGGCTGTAGACAAATAAATACCTACAATATATATTCTTTTATTCCTTATCATATACAGTTTAAATCCCCCCCCTGTTTCCATTCCCTATTAAGAGTTTTAAGGCACTATCAGGGATTGCCTAAATCAGATCAAAATAATCATAAAAAATCAGATTTTGTGCACATTTGTAACAGGCATAGTATCCTAAACATACCCTGCAAATGATAAGACCAAAAGCAACCTAATGAGGGGACAAATCAAGATTATTTTAGTCAGTACTGTCTTTACGTCCCACATTGCCACAACACATAATTTGAATGAGAAATCAAATCTTTGAGCACTGCAGTTTTCTTCCTTTATGTCAATATTCAGATGGAAAAGAATTACTATGACATTCTAACAGACGTATCCTTCATTTTTAAGTTATTTCAACTATTTTTGACTGTTTCGGAGGGATCACTGATAGTGTCTTAACCCTGTTATTTACTCTATCACTTCTCTCTATATATATATAGTTTAACCATGTTTCCTCTCTATAATGGATAAACTATAATATTGGCAAAAAAAGTATCTTGAAATGTTTTTCAATCAATCTGTGCCAAAGTCCTAGGTAAGTTTGAAAGTTTCATTTCACAGCAAAGAAACAAGGATTACTCTCATTTCCAGCTTGTGAATCCTAATTGTGAGTGCTAATTGCATTAGCCAAGATTCAAATCAGTGGTTAGGAGTAACTTCCAAGTATTTTTTGGTAGAATAACTGGCAATCCCTCTTTATCTCCACCAAGCTGATGAAAATTGCAGCTAATCAGTCCATTTGTGTTTATTTTCTATGGTACGTTGGAGTTATACCAAGCAAAAATTGCAGTTTAATGAGGTTTATGTCAGAAATGGTCATCCTGATTTATAGCAGCTAAGTGAACAACAAAAGTTGTTTTAACAGTGAGTCTTCATATGAAGTATACCTATGATTATAGTAAATGAAGCATAAAATAAAGATTAGCAATTTCCTTGGATTTCTGATTTTAATGTGTGACAGAAGTTGTAAATAATCTGTGGTTTTTATACAGAGAGCTGTGAGAAATGGGGAGCGCATTCTAGCCATCGGGCACATCTGGACATTTGCAATTGAAACACGATGAGCTAATTTCAGTGGAGTTGTCACGCGAGAAGAGGAGAACGTTAACGAAACAAGAGAACCATAGTGCAGTAGCTCAGTCACTCTTGACCTCTTAAATGACCTTTGACTCTGACAGCTATGTTTTGCTATCCAATAAAGAAAATGTGTTAAACTTTTCTGCAAAAGAACTAGTCATTTTTAATTTAGGCAATTTCATAATTCCACCTACCTAGGATGCCAGATCTGCCAAAAATGATCCTGCTCTGAGGATGTTGGAACACACAATAGAAAAATCCGCTTTGAGTCAGCACAAAGCTAAACAAGATCTGGAATGCTAAAGACATCCAAACAAGCACAAAGAAGGAGCTCTACCAAGTACTTGTGCCTGTCAATCTCTTTATGGCTCGAAACATTGACTCTCAGAGAGAGGACACAAATAGGGTTAAGGACTTTTTGATATGACGTGTGTTAGGAGGAATAATGGGAGTGTCCGGACTTGCAGATCCACATACGGAACACTCTAGGAATTGAGAATACCATTCTCGACAGAATATCACTTACAAGACTCCGCTATTTCAGCCACATTCAAAGAATGCCAAATATATGATTACCCAACAGCCTTACACCAAATCCATGGCAAGCGCCCATGAGGAAGACCTCAAAAAATGGAGCTGATGTCCTACTAGAAAAAATATAACATAATACATTGCTAAGAGGCCACCATGCCGCAAAGATGGAACAATGGCAGCTAGGATCATGAGCAGATGGCACCACTCAACCAGATGTTGTATTGAAGGTCAAATAGTCATTTTCAACCATACTTCAAGGAACCTTCTAGATGACTTTGACCTGAATCCAGAGCACCACCATAGGATTTGCCCTTAAACAATATTAGCACATTTTTTTGAAGAGCGCCCCCAATTTTTCAAAAATTGGAGATTTTTACACGATTGCACATTGGTAACTGCTAGTAAACTAAACCTGTGAATGGTTCAGCTCGAAAATGTCCTATGTGTCACAACGAAGGAATTTTGTACTACATGTAGAATAATTATTATCGGGATCCCCTATAATATACAACGCTGCTGGAACGGCCTTCCAAGTAAATGCCGGAATTAGCGCCATGTACTGTCCTACGCTCTCCTTAGTTGTTTTAAATTAGTTCAGGCAAAGCCATTAGAGGTTAGTTTCTCAAGGTGGCACTATTTCATCATGGAAGGGACATAACGTAGCATTTCCATCTCTGCCGTTATCCAATCTGGGATCCCAAGTCTAATTACAAAATCGCTTTTTGTATAAATACGCATTTTTTAGCATCTCGTTCGCAGGTATGTTTCCTAGACCATTACCAACGTAACTGTGCAAAAATATCAAATTTTTGAAAATATGGGGCGGCTCTTTCAAAAATGTTCTAATATTGCCTTAAAGGAAATAAATATGTCATGATTCTGAATATTTTGGAAAATTGGTATGGATGGAAAGCTTAAGTAACCGTATATTACATATAAATCAAATAAGTTGAAAATGTCCACATTTGTGTGAGTATTTTTGCCGTTTTATGCACTTGTCACGTTCAATCCCGGCCCTGGTCCCGGGACTAGCAGGTATATCCGGGACATCGCCGTGCATGGACAAAAAAGTATTGCCCCGCAAGCCGGGATGTTAGCAGACCTGGCCAGGAATGTACATTAGTCTTGTCCCGCCCTGCAGGGACAATCATTATTAGAGCTGGGACTTAAACGGAGGTACAAAAATTTTCTCCCGGCTCCGCCGGGACAAAAACGGGGACTTTTTTACGCATATGTCACACTATATAAAACCAGGCTATCAGTGAGCAGTAGCGCCTGTCAAATCTGTAGTATATCACCATTTTATATAGCTACCATTGCAGTCCGATCTCTTCCATGTCGTGAAAGGCAAGCTTACAAGTAGACACCTCACGTCCGTCGCGCGGTTAAGATATCAACTAATCCGAGGAATACTACTACCCTATTAGTATACTTGCGTTTGCACCCCCTTGTCAACAACATCTGGCTACGCCCTGACGTTGTCGCTTGTTATCTCGGAATATATGCATCCATCATGCTTTCCCAACCAAGATGCTTGAGTGCCTCCCCCTGACAGAGTACGGCATGAGCATATCTTCAAGGTGTATTTTAGCAAGTCACTATCACAGAGTAAGCCGACAAAACGACAATCACCATGATGATCTTGTTGTTTGGCTGCAGTTTCCGTTGGTTGCATATGATGCGGGTTTTAGATATTTACTCTGCTATGTGTTAGTGGCCGGATATCGCCGTGGATAAGGTGGATTTTTTTAACAACCACTAAACAAGTTGTTTCTCAACATACTTCCAATTTGGTGAAATTTCGGCTCGGTTATGACTCTCCTGTGATCCAAATGTAATAATGATTTATATAGACCTGTTGTCGCATAGTCCGGGACCGAGCGGGATTGTACAGAGTTTTATAGCAGTCCCCGCCCACCATTGGCCGAGATATACGGGATTGTCCACCAGCCCGGTTATAGGGGCGGACATAGCGGGGGTATGTACAAAAATTAAGCCCCGGCTACCCCGGATTTCGTGCTAGCTTTATCGGGACAGAGGCGGGGGTGTCACGACAGCAAAAATTACATTCCCGGCTAGTCTACCCGCTAGTCCCCGGGACCCCCAGGCGGGATTGTTTTGCAATTGGACAAGTGCATTCATTTTCTCGCCCAATAGCTTACTCGAAAACGATTCCGCCAAATCCACATCGGCAGCCAATGGTGATGTCAAAGTGATGACGCATCCATATTTACGTCGTTGTACCATCTAATCGCAGTGTTGCCACTTCCCTATAACTGCGATCGATATGTTTTTATATAGCAATAAACCGGTAATAATTAAACACAACGAGATTAACAAATATCATTCTGTAATCTTATTTTGTTCAATGTTTTATTACTTTCATTAATCCATCATATTACAGTGTCAGCAATAACAATTCGAGTCACACGATTTTTGTTCATCACTTTGACGTCACAGAGAGCAAATTTGGGCCTTTTGATTCAATAAGTCGTGCGAAAAATCCGCCCGTTTTTTCTTTCGTATGTCCAAAAAAGCAAAAATTAAAATGCCCTATTTTGTTAATTTACTCAAATTGTATTATTTTTTCGGGAATTTGTGAAGTAGTACATATATTTTATGAATTTAATCAAACTGAGCTTGACAAAAAATCTTGACCTATTTCCTTTAAAGGATCATTCTGAGCAACCCATCTGTACAAGAAACAGCAATATTAAGCTTTTCAGTGATACCCCTAAAATGACCCGACATGACCTTTGCCCTTTTATTCCTGAACTCACTTGACCCATCCCATAAGAATCATTCTAAGCACTTTTTGGCTCACTTTTGTAGAAACTTTTTCAAAATTGACCTCAAATGACCCTTATATAACCTTTACATCTTATCCCCTGAATCCCTATATTCCCACTAATGTCCTCTTTTAGGTATATTTGTGTCTAAAACATTTTTTTTTTTGGAATTTTTTTGTTAATTGCTACAGACCCAAAAAAATTAAAATAGGGGTAATTGTCCCAGATAGGTCATTGATAGGTCGTCCAATTATACATAAATAATGCATCATAGGCAGTGACTGGATGAAAATTCCCCATGTAATAATACATCTTTAAATAGTGCTTTTATTTGTTGTAAACAACCTCCAAGCGCTGTTGCCTACCATCATAAACGTTTTATTATGAGAGAAAGAAATATGATTGAATAAAAATCATGCACTGATCTAAGCATACCCTACAAGTGCTAAGACTGAAAACAACATAATTTAGGACAAAATCATACATTTTTATTCATACTTGGTCTGTACGGACACTTATACAACACGTAATTTAATGGAGTTCTATATTTGCTAGACATTTGTATATTTAATGTCTTGTCCAAGGACACAAACATGTTAACTTCAGCGTCTCAAACTCACGATTAGGATCATCCCGATATCCTCTGATGCCGACTTCCCTGTGTTTGGACCAACACCCCCTATCTACTATGAGCTTCTTCATTCTCTCCAGAGTACCTCTTTAATTATTATTATTTGAAGGATTAAACTGCATTTTCTGTTAAAGAGATTTAACTTACTAGTGTACATTCATCATTACAAATATATAATTGCTTGCCCCACTTATCTAGAGGAGTTGAGATGTTTTATATCATCTGTTTATTCAATCAGTAGAGGACAACTGTTGGCCTAATGTATGTATATGTCACTTTCAGATTTGCTCCGCCCACAGAATAAATTCATAATTTTATTTTCCGCCCACAAACCGGACACAGGTACAACTAGTCTTTGTAGTACGTGATACAAACGCAACTTCAGATCAACAATTTGTTGAAAATAATCCCTCTTTTGTTTTATATCTATTGACACAATATGGAATACCAAGTTTGCCAGGATCACAAAATGCACCTTTACTACACATTTTATGGATCTTACGTGCTACTTCACATGCTTGACTGTAGTCTGTGAGGATTTTTTTTCAAGAAAACACCCTGCATTTTTGCATGTTGCCAGCCATCTCCCCTCCCGGCATAAAACCAAGGTGTGATTGTAATGCTAGCCTTACACCGATTGACATGGAATTATCACACAAATTAAGTACATGCCACAAAAGCCTCAACCCTTGTAGCGCCTATGTTTTGAACCGACTGGCATATAATGTATTTATTGTCTCCCAAGTTTGTTTGATTTGCATGTATGGCCCTACTTGCGCATGTGTTATACATTTGTTTGTTAGGATTCAACAACCTTATGCCACTGGGGCGTGTGTGTGAAACATGTTTATTTCCTCCTTAAAAATTGAAGTATGCTAACAGAAGTACAATCCAGACAGTGTGAACTGTGAGTACTATTGATGACCTCTTTTTGGCTCCACTTCCAGAAGATTAGCGCAAGAAAATTTCTGGAAAGAACCACTACAAAAGAATTGGCATTTCCTTTCCTTGCTTTCGTTTCCTAGTTAAAGTGAGGCAAGCAAATTGAAGGGCCTTGGTACAAACATTCTTCCCTCATGATACTCGAACCCCAACCTTGCTGGGCCCCTTTTTTGTGCGCCTGCCCATAGGCAGGAAGACACATAGGGATCACTTTGTCACTGTGTTGATGATGTCTGTTGTTTGAGGTCTGTTTAAAAGGGTTAACATTTGTATGTATATGCAGTCCACATACTTTGATGGATTTAAACCCAAACTTGGGTCACAGTTGCAACATGGCATCCCCCACTGGATTGATGAGGTCAAAGGTCACATGCCAAGGTCAAAGGTCATGTGAGGTCAAGTTGTAAAATAGGGTGAAAATGATTAAAATTGACCTCATATGAAAAGTTGAAGTTCAATTGGAACCAACTGAATCATAGGTGCCACATGGGATCCCGCATTTGTTGATGAGGCCAAAGGTCACATGCCAGGTCCAAAGGTATTGAGGTCAAGTTGTAAAATATGCTGAAATTAATTGACCTCATATAAAAGGTTCAGTTCAATTGGAACCAAACTTGTAAATCATATGTGCACATGGTGATCTCCTATTTGTTAGAGGTCAAAGGTTCACATGCCAGGGCAAGGTCCTGTGAGGTCCAAAGTTGGTAAAAGTAGGCTGAAAATGTAAAATTGACCTCATATGAAAAGTTGAAGTTCAATTGGTCACAGGTCAAACATGGCATCCCCCACTGGTTTCTGAGTCCAAGGTCACATGCCAGGTCAAGGTCTGTTAGTCAAGTTGTAAAATAGGCTGAAAATGTAAAATTGACCTCATAATGAAAAAGTTTTGAAGTTCAATTGGAACCAAACTTGAATCATAGTGCAACATGGATCCCACATTTGTTGATGAGGTCAAAGGTCCCAGCCAGGTCAAAGTCCTGGTGTAGGTCAATTGTAAAAATATGCTGAAAAGTAAAATTGCCCTCAATATGAAAGTTGAAGTTCAATTTGGGTCCATCAGTGCAACATGCATCCCCCACTTGTGGATGAGTCAAGGTCACATGCCAAGGTTCAAAGGCCATGTGAGGTCAGTTGTAAAATAGGCGAAAATGTAAAATTGACTCATCATGAAAATGTAAGTTCATTGGAACCAAACTTGAATTCATAGGTGCAACATGGGATGCCCTATTTGTTGATGGTCAAAGTTCCACATGCCAAGGGCAAGGTCCTGTGAGGTCACGTTTGTAAATAGACTGGCAAATTAAAATTGACCTCATATAAAAAAAGTTGAAGTTCAATTTGAACCAAACTTGAAATCATAGGTGCAACTGGGATCCCTCATTTGTGTCTGCGGTCCAAAGGTACATGTCAAGTCAAGGTCATGTTATCCTATCAATTCACTACCGCGACGGCAGGCGACAACAGCGGTCCGAGGACCTATGTATTTTTTTTCTATCAAGATGCATACATAATCAACTGTGCCCATGCATGGCATCGAAATAGCGGAAGAGGGACTGTGCCGGGAAAATAATAGGACAGTCTCAACACCGTGTTTATAGATCCGTCGTGTGTGCCGCGTCCCCTATATCGATGATCGTTGTAAATGTTGTAGGCCTTGTCAGTTCATTTAATCTTTTAACCATCAGATGAGAAGAATCTATAGATTCGGTATATAAATAAATCGAGACTGCTTAATATTCGGAACAGTAAAAAATTATAGGCCCCTTGGCTGATGCCAAAACTTGACTACTGTGCCCCTCAGCTTCGCTTCGGGCATAATCATTGTTTTACATCACCTTGGGCCTATAATTTGTAACCGTGGCCCCTCCTGCAGTTAATATTTTGTATACTATGAACTCTTGGAAAACTTGGAAACAATGCTTCTTGAACAAAAAGTACATTGCAATCTATATAGCAACTTGGGGGTCATATCAAAAAGCTTCAAAATTGGGTATGTGGACAAGGTTTTCTGCTTACACATTGACCTAACTGAAAGTATCACAGCCCTCCTGGAGAATGGAGGGATACAGGAAGAAGAAGATTGGAAATCTTGTGTGATTCAAACCAGGGGCCTCTGGCACCCTAGTCCCATGACTAGCGAGAGCAAGGCATGAGGGTGTCGCTGGCGCGGCCTGCTATTTTTTGTGCCCATATTTGTGTTCGTACGATGACGTCATTGCGTCTTTTTTGACTTTGTGCTTTCTAGTCTCAGCTCGTGAGTTTTTGGGGACAGGTGGGTTCTGGTACCTCGTACCTGAGGAAAAAGAAGGGATCTAACCGTGTTCCAATAAACGCCCCTACTCTAATAACGCCCCCCTACGAATTTTTTTGGATACAACAATTCAAGAAATGAGTTAAGCTCCTAATCACATGATTTAATGGGCCGGGACTGTCGTAATCCGTAGCATAATCGCTGTTTGTGCCCATTGTAAGTTTACTACATGGACTTTGACATCGGGAGGTGCGAAAACACGTCCCCCGCTCGTCATGTTGTATTATTGGTAATCGCAAATAAGCGGTGTATGGTGATTTTTTACATTTTTGACTGTAATACTCGCCCTCCCTTTTGAAAATTGCAACCGCCCCCGGGCTATTATTAGGACAATACTGTAATAAGTCCTACCACTGTTGTCATTTCTAAAAAAGAGAGTGTTCTTCCTGGTCTTGTCAGAGTATTTTAAGATTTTATTGATGGATACTCTTGCTTGAAGAACCCGAGCTAGAAGAAAGTAAATTGGAGATTCCTTCAACATAATTGTCTAGAGTAGGGTTTTATATTTTCTTTTTCTTCGAATCTGATCTGCTTTGAAAATTAGCATATTGTCTAGTTTTTTAAGTATACCTGCATTTCTAGTTACTTTCTGCCATACACACTGTCCTTGGTTTGTAATCTTTTTAATTTTGTTGGAATTGTATTTGTCTAAATATCTGTATCATTGTGGTTTGAAAATAAAAGGCCAGCCCTTTTGGGTTTTTGGCATAAGACAAAAAAAAGTTTTCATTTCTAGCCTAACACTGTTTTTGTTTCTCCAGGGAGGAAGGGAAGGGGTAAAGGGATACAAGGAAAAGAAGATTGCACATCTTGAGTAGAATTCGAACCAGGGGCCTCTGGCACCCCCCGCCCCATGACCAGGGATGACAAGCCATGAGGGTGTCACTGGCCCGGCCAGTGATTTTGTGGCCATATGTGTGTTCGTATGATGGCGTTCTTGCCTCTGTTTCTAACCTAAGCTCAGTTAGTTTTGGACATGTTAAGGTTATGGGTAGCATGCTGCATGGATGCACAAAACTACTTTGTTCTGCAACCTACAATGCAAATGATGCAATGTTGTATATATGCACAAGATCCGGTACAAGATTGCCCCTTTTGCAATAATCCATGCAGAAGAACATTGTTTTTAAATGTAAAAGCAGCTTATAAATCATACATATGAAAGAGTCACGAACTCCACAGAGTGCCTTTAAGTAGTCACATGGCAAACTTGATTTCTAAACCCGGACAGGATGTCTGATTCCTGCCATTCTCAGGGGTAATATTTAGCTGTATATTTATGGAGAACCTGCAAGAGAACTGGGTAAGTTTGATGAAGAAGGGTCTTAAAGTTAGATGCAGAAAAACATTCAGTTTAACCCTTTTTTCATGAGGTCAGACACATTCCGGAAGCTCACATCACGCCTGTGCAAATTTTGGAAACAGACTGGCCTTCCCAGAATGCCATTGTAAAACAAGCAGGGAAAAAAACCAGCCCTACCATCTGCAGAACACGAGGCAGTATTGACAACATTAAAGCATGTTTCAATTATTTGGATATTATAGAATTACTAACATTTGGTTCCAATACAAACATCAGACCATCTGATATTTGAAGTGACCCTAACCTACACCTTACCCCCTAAACTGATTAAAGCAGCTTAACTTTCTGCAAGAATACCATGTGTCTGGGCTGCAGCGAAGAAGATGGCTGATCCATTCTTTGCTCAATTCGAGCAAATCATTTCTATTAAATTTTTATGAACGATAGCTGGGGTCAGTCTACGGTTGAGAAAGTCTGCTTCGATTTTAGTGCTCTTTTATTTTCTCACAGATAAGTCATTTTGATTGCCGGAAAAAGATATTTAAATATGAAATTTATTAATCATTTGTGATTAAAGGTGGTTGACCCGATCAACAACCTCATCCCCTACTTAATTTCATAACATTTGAGATTTTAGTATCAGAAGAAAAAGCTCATATTTTTCCTCATTACCCCAGTAAAATTTAAGGCCCAGGAAATGTTTCTTTTTGATGTAATGAACAAAAATATCTCCAAATGTGGTTGATCACATTGATTAACACACACACACACACTGTCCTATTGGCAGTTATGGTGCCAGAGAGGGACGGGGGAAATTGTCCCCCCTAACTTCTTTTCTTGCCCCCAAATTTGGGGCCAAAATCAGCGATTTGGAGCCAAAATTGGTTAAAAAGCTCCAAATTTTGGATGTTTTCACCCCCAGATTTCACTTTGCCCTCTGTTTACCCCCTCCCCCAGAAAAAGAAGTCTGGTGCTGCCACTGCCTTTGGTACACATTTTTGCTTCTGCTTTCCTAACATCTGGACTGATTTCATTTAAAATTTGTAATTAGATGTTTTGGCGATATGCTTCCATGTGCACGTGAGGGAGAAAACATACGAAAGTCGGACAATTATCAAATCACCCACCTTTAACACAGGGTCATTAGGCCCAAACAAAAATGATTTCCTTATCTTCTAACACAAATTTCAGACTTAAAGTTAAATTTTGGCAATTTAAGATTTTTGTGAAGAAATGGTGTTTAAATTTGGGCAATTTAAGATTTTTGTGAAGAAAAGGTTGATCGCAAAAGCAGGCGACATTAGTGGTTCAAGAACCATTTGTTATTACTTCTTTTTTGTATTAAAATTATTTGAAGTTTCAAAAACTGCTTAAAATGGCGTTCTTGATGTAATTTACAATTTGTGAGGAAAAAAAATACTGCAATTTTGAAATCAGGGCGATACTCTTGTATAGTAAAAAAAAATGTTTTTCCCAATCTCCAAAAACGGGGTCAGTCGTTGAAGGACAAGCAAACAACTTTTGTTTTTTGCCTTATATGGTCAAAAAATTCTTGGTATTTTTCAAATCTTTGCATTACTTTTTAAAAATCCTCTCCCAGGGTCTTGCACGCTTGCCTTCTCCCTCACTTCCCTTTCCCTTTGCTCACTCAATTAACTCCTTCTCTGTTATCCCTACATTTTACCCCACACATAGCTTAAATAGCTATAACAGTTATGGATTTGTTCAGTAATTCCGTCCCAACTTTTGAGCTGTTCTTGTAAGTACAGTTCTCTGCCCTGGAAAAAAAACCTCCATGGAAAGTGTATGATAACATGTGTGCACAAATACACACTACCACCACCACCACCATCACTACCACCACTCTGGACCAATATGAATATAATTAGAGAAAGCATTGCAAATCCATATGCACTGGGGGAGGGTGTTGGAGGGTTGAGATGGATTTGTTTGCTCAAGATTGGGACAAGGTCATTTAGAGTGAGCTTATTTATAGCACCCTATAACCAACCCCCTACTACATACAAGCCATGTTCACACAGTCACAAAACTCAAAGGGTTTGGAGCTCCAGAAGTGAAAATGAAATCCAATTATTTTCACTCCAAATTTTGTCCATACAATGGCCGAAACTCTGAAATCATCCCCCGACCATTCTCGTCCACTTCTCTTATCGGAGTGTAGACCGTAAATCCACACACTGAAAGCTGTGGCCTTTTGCGTGTGATATTCAAACACAGGAATTTGTCGACAAAGATGACCTTGCGAGGTCATCTCCAGGCCCGTACGCAGGGGGGGTGCGGGGGTGCGGTCCTACCCCCCAAATTCCACAAAAGGGGAAAAAGGTCCACTTTTTTCCGATTTTTTTGATAAAAAGGTCCAAAATGTGGAGAAAATATGACGAAAAGGTCCACTTTTTGGTGATGTTCAAAACGTCCAAAAAGGGGCCATTTTAGGGGGGGTTAGGTCCATTTTGCCCAAAAAAGTCCACTTTTTTGAAGACCCGCACCCCCCATAAAAAATCCTGCGTATGGCCCTGGTCATCTCCCTGCTATCTCCCCCCCCCCCCAAGCATGGCACGACACTCCAAAACACTCCGGAGTGTTATCAGAGTTTGAGCTTCATCACCAAGTGTTTTTAGGGGGTTAAAACACTGCTAGACCCTTGATAACACTCCAGAGTTTTATAACTCCAAATGCGTCTACACGGTCAAAGCCCTGATCGATACTCCAGAGTTTTGAAATTCCAATTTCAGCCTCCGTATGGACACAACTAGATTTCTTGCCCGAAATGTGTCTGCGGGCATAGGCATGCTCATGGGCATTCTAATATAGCCAAGGTTTTTTCTGAACTACATGGGTGGGACCCAGATCTTTACAAAATACAGCAACCCTCCAAATAGGATATTCTACTTGGAATCTGTTGAGCAGACATGGATATTTTTGAAATCCATACTCATTTCAAGGGTTCAAAGTTTTCCAAATTAAGAATTTTTCATCAAACATCAGTATTTATTTCCAAAACATTTCCCCAACTGCTTTTTTTGGAATAATACTGTGGAATTCCAAGCAACTAGGGAAAACACATATTAACCACTCTTTCATTCCACATATTTATTTTGTGGAAATGGGGCCGTGATAATTTGTGTTCCCTTTGTTCCAAATTTGAAAACTATGTTTTGCCCCTACCGTACTTTGTGGAATTCTTACCCCACAATACGTACTGATTTTGAATTTTTTTTTGAGAAATTCCTTTGGAAACATGGTTAAAGGGGGATGGCCCGATTTAAGTATATAGAGTTTTCATCTTGATAGAATGCCTTTCACTCCAAAACCCCCATCTGTAAAGTTCCGCGCTGATATTTCAATCGGTTTTGATGTGAGAGCTAGAAACGTGATTTTGTAAGGCTCATAGAGTACTGTGTAAAATTAATATTGGCCGACCAAAATGGAGTACATTTTCGCTCATAACTTCCAAACGAAACATCCTTTAGCCCTAAGATTTCACAGGGTAAATGAGAAAAATAGTAGCTTCCTTTTGATGCCAAAATTTTGACCACTTCCGGTAAAATCTGGGGTTCTGGGGACGAGGCTATTAGCGATTGGGCCATGGACCTTTAATGAGTGAGTGAGTGAGTATTAAAGTTTAACGACAACTCAACACAATTGTGTTATATCGTGTCATTACATTTGTCATTTAACATTAAATAAAAAAAAAAAAAAAAAAAAAAAATTTTTTTTTTTTTTTTTTTTTGGGCATTATGCCCAAACTGATAGATTTTAAATTACATCAACAATTATACAGTAGAAACCCTAATACATGCTACTATTTACTATTACAAAAAATAAATAGGTGGTCTTACATATGTACAAATGTAATTGATAAATTGTTTGTTTTTCATGTTAATTGATTTTAAGCTACATGTACTTAAACGAGTAATACAACAGAACATCTTAATAATACAATTACACAGTCTAAATCATTACACATTTATAATATAATCCTAAATTTAAAAACAACCCGTCTGTTCAAATAACAGACGAGTTGCCCCTTTTAGTCGCCTTTTACGACATGCAGGGGTGGACCTTTAATGAAGTGTGGGCCCCATGCCCCCCCCATCCCTAACACTTCATATCATTCACCACTTTCAAGGATCATTATGTACAATTTTGGCAAACACCCATCTTTTCTATGGTATTTTTTCTAAGTATTTTTCAACAATGACCTCAATTGACCTTGGATGACATTTGACCTCTTGACCCCCAACACCACATTATGATCCACTGAGGCCTGATGTCAGTTTTTTTTTAGGCAGATTTTGTCAAAAGTGGACCAAGTACTCCTAATTTGGACCTTCTTGCCATGTGGAGTAATTTTTTTTAAAAGTCAAAGTGGACTTTTTACCTGAGGCTTGTGGAAAAAGAGATAGATGATTTCATTTGAGTTGGTCTTTAAAAGCTACCTTTAGATAACATGTCATGTTTTTTCGTCCTTCACATTTAGTTTGTTCTGAAAACAGGTCCCTGACTTTGCATCTGGGCCAAGGTCTGACCCTGGGAGGGCATGAAGCCTATGTTTGTGGGTACTTTTTTGCTAATTCTGGTATGGTCATAGGTTGCTATAACTTTGGCTAATGTATTTGGCATACCTATTATACAAGCTTATGGAATTTAGACCAAGTGTAAGAGTGCCTTGGTTTGAACAATTTTGTTGTCATGGTTGTTCCTGTTGATGTTGTCATCTTGTCTGTTTTGTTTTGGGGGAACGGGTTGGTGCAGTGTATCTTCCCTCGCCCTTCAACAATGAGGTCTCGGGTTCGATCCACGGCAGGTGCTCATTCTCGGTGGTTTATGTGAATTTGGTTTCTCGATCCCATACTTGTTCCCGCAGGGTTTCTCCGGGTACTCCGATTTCCTCCTGCTTCTGAAATCGAGCTTCTTGGCATAAATCTGTTCTGGTATTATGGTTTCTCTGATGTGCTGAGTGCCTTTCATGGCTGCCGCACAGCGCCATGAGCATTTTTAACGTGGATATGTCGCCTTTAAAAATCACACAAATTTATTAGTTTAGGGGGATGGTTTTTGTTGTTTGTGGGTGTGGGTTGTTTGTTTTTCTTTATTCCTTCTCTGGTTTCTCTTTATACCCACTAACCCCTAGACAGGGAATAAAAATAACAGAAAGAAAAAAAAATGGTAAAGCAAATTTGACTCCACTGGGTTCACCCTCTAAAGAAACCTCACTGGGTAGGTATCACTTTTTCTCTGTGACATGTGCACTCTAGCGAGCACTTGTTGTCTAGTGGAAAAGTGCAGTCTTGAATCAATCTCGATTGCTCGTTCACGGGCCAGTGACAATTGGGAAGTTGTTATGGGTGATATTAAATCTAAGTGCTGATATAGTCCATTTCTTTTCTCTACCTCCAGCAGGCGATGTCATAACCTTAATGCAGCTTTTACGCAACGCGTCAAGATATGCCTTCTTTGGTCGCGTGGTTGTGTAAACACGCTGTAACTTTTACAACCAGCGGGTGCGGTTTAAACCGTGCGAACATCAAATCTCCCGCGCTTGGACGTCAATGCACGAAGGTACGGAAATGGAGTCTAGCATGTGCGCTTGGCTGGCAGCCGGCCCTAGGTGAAGTGAAACGATTGTGACATTTCCTGAAGGCAGTGTATCATCGCAAAAGCGCTTTGTATCCTGTGGAAAAGGCGATATATGTCGCCTATAAAGTGTTGATAAGTATTATGATATACAAATGAGCAGTACACCCATTCCACATGCTATACCTACTTTCTAAGTGTTCCAACTTCATAATCCTCATTAGTATAGGGTTTATATATAGTTAGATTTTAGTATCAGAAGAAAAAGCTCATATTTTTCCTCATACCCCAGTACAATGTTAAGCCCAGAAATGTTTCTTCTTTTTGATGTCATGAACAAAAATATCTCCAAATGTGGTTGATCACATTGATTAACACACCCCCACCACTGTCCTATTGGCAGTTATGGTGCCAGAGATGACGGGGGAAAATTGTCCCCCTAACTTCTTTCTTCGCCCCCAAATTTGGGGCCAAAACAGCGATTTGGAGCCAAAATTGTTAAAAAAAAAGCTCCAAATTTTGGTATGTTTTCCACCCCCCAGATTTTCACTTTGCCCTCTGTTTACACCCTACCCCCTCCCCCAGACAAAGAAGTCTGGTGCTGCCACTGCCTTTGGTACACATTTTTGCTTCTGCTTTCCGAACTCGGACTGATTAGCGGTCGCGTAGCGACAGTAGATTACTTTACTTCGGCCATTTTGGGGCCGTTTTTTGTTCGCCGATGTCCGTAAATGTCGGTCGATTTCGGCCGGTGAAATTGGTACGTGCAAATTAACTGTCGTGCTGGTGTTTGCCCCCTAAAATTATAGGTGTAATTCTTTAGCTTGAAGTTTTTTTCGTACAAAACGGTGTTTTTGTAAAAAATTTGTTTCTGCCTTTATTAAATGGAAGTTGGGTTTGTTTACTGGATGTTGAAGTATGTACAGATCAGCTACACTGCTTTCCAGAAGTCATCGAAAAATTGCGCTTTCTAGACTGCGGATTTTTGTTTAAATCGCGTATACGTGAGTGAAAAAAATGTTGCTGTGCCAAAAAGGAATTAGTGATGGTTTTCCCCCTCGGGCGATTTTTAAAGCAGGGTAGTTGGGTAAGTCACTGTGTATAATGCGGGTAGTCCCAAGGTTGCTCTACTAGAAACACCTCCATTGCTTTGGTCTTGGTCCCGGTCTATGACGTGTCGAGCTAAATAGCGGGGGGTTATCTGGAAGAGCTTTTTGACGAAATTAACCAATGATACTTGGTACCAACCCTCCAAGGGCTCCATAAGGTAAGTTTGAACTGGAGGTGGGTGGTCACAGAAATTACTAGGGAGTAATGCTGTACTTAAATGCGGTCCAGGTCTTTTATGTTCGTGGGAAATGAGTTGGCGAGTTGTGCAGAAATTGGTGGTGTAGATTTTGAGTTGCTGTTTATGTCCTCTTCTTGCCCTTTCGGTCTTGGTGGAATGTCCGTTCTTTGAGATGTCAAGTTCATCATGTTGGATTTATAGAGACAAACGGTGATTTTTTTCTGCGTATCTTGTAGACTTCGCCAGCCGAGGGTTGGATAGCCTTTCGGTAACACTAGCTTCACGTGTTAAATTCCTCGAGTAGTGACTCGGGCTGCTTCTCCTTTGGACTCTTTCAAAGATGTTTATGTCCTTGCTTGTAGGATCCAGGCCCTATTCCATATTCGAGAATGGGGTCTTAAACAATAGTATGGTAGAGCCTTTCTTTGATATTAATAGATGCCTATGAAGTTTCTCTGGTGAAACCCAAGGATTTAGAAAGCTTCTGGCTTTGCTTTTTTTTTTTTAGAATTTGTTGTTTGGGGTGTAACAGATTTTTTTTTTTGCATATGACATCATCAAAGTCATCCATATAGGCCTAAAGCATAACAAAGAAATAACGACAAATAAAATGAATAAACTAGCAAATGGAATGAAGAAAAATCATTACAAATTAAAAAATCAAAAAAAAAAAACGAAATAATAATAAACAGATGAGAATAAATAACAAATAAGTTAAAAAAAAACCAAATAAAATCCGTGTACAGTAGTCTTAGAATATCATTAAAATTAAATTGTTAAATATAAAAAGAAATATAACATAAAACATAAATAAAGACATTATATAGCGCCTTCCCCAAAAAGGAATAAATATTAAATGAATAAAAAAATGGAACCAATAATGTTTTTTAAAAATCAGTACAGAAAAAATGAAAAAGTAAACGACAAAATGATCAAAAACTAAAAGTCCAAATGGTAAGAAATAAAATAAACGGGGGGATAATAAAATATTTTTAAAATTAATAATCAACAGCCGTATACACAAAAATATTACTCAATAATTGTTAAAATGACAATAAACTTAAACTAACCTTACCAAATAAAGATTACTTCAATAAGTAAAATAAAAAAACAATAAACCAAATACAATTAAAACCAAAACTTTTGAATAAATACAATCGCAAATGAAAATATAATAGAAATAAAATCACACTAAATATATAAAGTAATCGTTACAATAAAAAATTGAAATAAATAAATTAAAGATGACTAAATAGGTACAATAAAAACTAAATAATAATAAGAAATGAACACTAATACAATTACATAAAACCAAAATTAAACCCTATGAATAAATACATATAAATAAAAATCAAATAAACAAACAAACGAAAGGAATTGTTCGCAGAATGCAATTGCATTATTGTAAACCGTGGCGTCATATTCCAAGCATTGTCAAGAAACTTACAGCTTCAATTCTGGCATCCTTTCACCTTACAACTTTTGCATGTGGTCCTATTATCAACCAAACTAGAGTCTATAACCACCAACAGCTACAACAGCAACACACTGTAGAATTCTCTTACATTCACAGATTTTTTTCCAAGTGACATCTGCACCTGGAACACCCATAACACCCCTCCCAGCTTTACTGGTTTCAGCTCATCACTGGAGATTTTCCGGATCGCCTGAAGCCACTCAAACTCCGCTAGCTAGCCACACAGACCTACTTTTTACGTGCACCAGTCCTTTTCTTCCTTCACCTTTGTTGATCTCTGTTCCTGTGAACCAGCACCATTTTGCAGCTCTAGAACAACACTCTACACTGAGTGCTTTAATGATTGGAATGATAGATAAGATAGATGCAAGTCAACAGTCAACCTAAAAACTTGCAAGTCGCCTGAATATGCATCCACGGAATTACAATTCAGATTTGACATATTCAAACAATCTAATCTAAACAACATGCAGGAAAACGTCTGCTACAATTCAACATACAAATTCCCAGCCAACCTCTGGTTAACAAATGGCTCAGAAGCGACCGATCTTTCTGAACAGAGCAATCACAACACCCCAACATGAACCCACTGGCAACTCCACAATTTTACAGCCTCCCCCGCCCTAACCAGTCCCCAAATAACCAGAAAACCCTGAAAACCTAGAAAGCGATACCCGCGAAATTTCTAGTTTCATTTAAATTTGGTCATTAGATGTGTGGGCATAATTGTCTTCCATTTCACGTGAGGGAGAAAACATACGAACGTCGGACAATTACCAAAATCACACCCCACCTTTAAAGGTGCAACAAGAGATTTTGACCATCCATGTAGGTGTCATATTTAGTTATTTCAATCATGTGCATATAGATAACGACACTCAAGGATTTGCCTTTACCTGCATTTTGGTGCAGAAATACTAAAAATGAAAACGATGATTTTTATAAGATTATTTTCAATAGACAACATAGCCTGATTTGTATTTGCGCCTATACAAAATTAGAAATTTCACATTTTTGTACCAAAGAAACCGTTCTCAGCTTAATCCCTTACAGATGGTGATATCTTTGATCTAAAGCTTTACAACCATGGCCCAAAATCAGAATTTTCAATTTTTTTTCTCGAAAGTGAGAGGAGGGACACCTTTTATTTGAATCTCTCGTTGCACCTTTAACACAGGGTCATTAGCCCAAAAAAAATGATTTGGCTTATCTTCTAACACAAATTTTAGACTTAAAGTTAAATTTTGGCAATTTAAGATTTTTGTGAAGAAATGGGGTTAATTTGGGCAAAAAAAAAATTTTAAAGATTTTTTGTAAAAAGGTTGATCGCAAAAGCGGCTCCATTAGTGGTTCACGAACCATTTTGTTATTACTTTCTTTTTTGTATTAAAATTATTTGAAGTTTCAAAAGCTTAAAATGGGTTCTTGATGTAATTTACAATTTGTGAGGAAAAAAATCCTAAAGCAATTTTGAATCAGGTCAGGAGGGCGATACTCTGTATAGTAAAAAAAAACTGTTTTCCATCTCCAAAAACGGGGTCGTCGTTTTGACGGACAAGCAAACAACTTTTGTTTTTTGCCTTATGGCCAAAAATTCTTGGTCTTTTTAAAATGCTTTGTCATTACTTTTTAAAATCCTCTCCCAGGGTCTTGCACGCTTGCCTTCTCCCCCCTCACTTCCCTTTCCCACTCATTAACTCCTTCTCTGTTATCCCACATTTTACCCCACACATACTTAAATAGCTATAACATTATGGATTATTCAGTAATTCCGTCCCAACTTTTGAGCTGTTCTTGTAAGTACAGTTCTCTTGCCCTGGAAAAAAAACCTCCATTGAAAGTTATATACAGTTGCACAAATACACACTACCACCACCACCACATCACACCACCACCTGGACCAATATGAATATAATT
>JAMKCH010010059.1:0-80466 GCA_023653785.1 Ophioderma brevispina
CATAACCTCATCACGTTCATCACTGTGCAGTTCATAGACTAATCAGTTGTCTGTAGAGTACATTAATGAATTTCTCAAAAGATGCAAATGAGCTCATTAATATTCATCAAACCGCTCCAAAAAAGGATCACAGATAGACCTCATGTGTCTATTCACTTTGTGCCAGTTAAAAGTTCATTGACTAATCGTTTAGTCTATAGAGTGGATTAATGCATTTTGTTGCCCATCCAGACATGAGGCATCCATCTGCATGATCACATTGCCCCCACAAATAGTTGGGAGGGCTAAAAACAGTACTTTAAAATAGGCACTAGGTTTATTAGAATCTCATTGTATGCACTTGTCCTTACTGATTCCAAATGTCATGAAAATGGAATAAATTACATGAAATTTTGGAGAAAATATGAAAAATATTGTCTAAATGTTCTCGGAAGGGGTGCAAAAAGGGTTATCAAAGGGTTGGACTGTGTATTCTGATCTACCTGTCTGTTGACTTCACAATATGATGCTGTCGTATTAGCTCTCATCAGAACCATCACGCATAAATGTGTATGGCATGGAGGTGGTTGCGTCTGCTCTTGCCATACTATCCACCATACTCATTCCAGGAAGACAATCTTGGATGTTCTTGTCATATCATCAACACTTAAATAGCTAGAAATAGCTGGAAAGGTCATTTAAAAAGGAAAGAAACTCATTGACAAATCTTTTCAGTCAGGTTCTTGCAGGGCCTACTACGGGGATCCTGGGAACCAGTACTACCTGTCACAGGGCGAGTTGTTGTTGGCTAATCCGTCCCCCCATCAGGTTTCTAAGAAATGTGATGAGAATAGCTGGTTAACGCTGGTGGAACACTAAAAAGAAAATCACCTACAAGGGTTATTGGACTCTGGAGTCAAAGGTGGAAATCACTATGTTTTTATCCTTGCCCTGCCCAAAGGCTAGGGCCCACCACCAAAAACTATAGAATGGCATCAAGAAGGCATTTTTTTCTGGGATAGTTATTTTGCCCAACATAATCCTCACATGGTGCCAGTATGCTGGAGTGTGAGTGGATCCGGCTACCCCTGTTTGCAGGGACAAACCAGATAAACTTTGGTTTTACTTTAACTACGAATAATACTTAATTCATATTAATACTTATTTGCATGAATGCCAGCGTGAAGTATTTTTATTCACTCCAGTGCATTAATGGTAGATGTCCACAAGCAAGTACAGATGTTTTTTTACGGGACAAGGTGAAATGCTTCACATCTCACACATAATGGCTGTTTTTGTGAAAATTGGGCTCTCTTTCAAAAACGTTTACTGCTTACAAGTATGCCCACAATGCAAAAACATCACTACATGTTCGGTCTCGAGTTTGAGGGGTGACGTCATGACGCTACTTTGCATTTTGCTCAAGCGTTTTATTGTACGCATTCTATTTGCGTTGCTATTAAATGCTGCAATTCCACAGTCGACGTGTGGCGTTTCTAGGGTGCGACAACCTAACGTTGGCTCAGTGACAGTAAAGAATATAGATGAGTGGACATGTGACATCAACGACGGGCAACAAACAAAGCCACTGCTGGCAGATGCGTGCGCACCTGCAGGGCTTGGGCTTTTTTAAAATTCACGCTCAATCAGGCATGATAAAGCTATTGAATACTGTAACTGCATGGGCATATTCTTCGCACCTAAAACACGTCAGTAGACCAGGGGGTGCTACAACTTGGTTGTAAAACATTGATGAATCTATACAGGAAGTGCACAGCAAGACATCTGTCAATCATTTCAATATTTTCGATTTTGAATTTCAATTTTATTTATATTACTCAAGAGTTACCAATAATTAAAAAATCTAAATTAAACATAATAAAATTACATTTAAAAATACATCAGGCACTAAAATTGTTACATTCAATTGAGAAATTAAAAAAATACCTTCTTTGACCTGATATACAAGACCTCATACGTAAAGTATGTCATCTAAATAAGTGGGATTACTGATGTTAAGGTGATATCATTGAATAAAACTGCAATTATTCTCAATATGCTATTGACCTGAAAAAGTACATTAAAAACTAGCTTAATTTAACTTCATTCAATCTCTTCTCTTTCATTGTACCATTTCCCCGTTGGTGGTTGATTGAGTTTACCATCTTGTATGGATTTTCTTGGACTATATCCATGGAATGATTGGCTCTACCTCTTTATCTTCCTTACTGATGACCGGCTGAATTGTTTCTTTACCAGGTATGAAATGAGTTCCCATTCACTGTGGATATGTTCTTTGACAATATAGTGGAAAAATACATCGTGTTACTGGATTGTAAAAAGGGAATAGCTAGCTCGCAGTAAAATAAAAAAATATGGCTCATGCCTGGAAATGAGGGTCAAAAGTAATTCTCTTTGGAACTTAATAGGCACCTTTGGGGTGATCTGCACCAAAAAGTTCATGACTAGCATATGTGTTCTTGGAGAAACATGCCAAGTAAATTACAGAACACAGGAAATCACACACACACAGACTCCAGATATGATCACAACAATAGTTCCTGGCCATTTGTGATGGACAAGAGTAAAAAATAATTGAAGGGACATGGAGTCATTCTCTTTAATACGGCTTTTCTATATGATTTAAAGTCTTTGACTATCCCTACTTTGCAGTGTGCAGTACAAATTGTACACTACCCCGTAATCCAGGGAAATTACAGCGCTATGTTGCCGCTCATAGATTCAACAGAACTTTAATCCCTGAGGGGCCGCCCAGACTATCTTACCAACTTGACATCACATGACTTTGACCTTGGAATGTGTGATTGGCATGCTCACCGTTGACCTCATCAAAATATGAGGAATCCCATGGCTGCGCCTATGACACAAGTTTAGTTCCAATTGAACTTTTCAATGAGGTTAAGTTTAAAAAACTTAACTATTTTAGTGACACACCACACTAAAAAACACATCACACATACATACAAACGAAACGGTCGGCCCAAACAGCTATGCTGGCGGCCCACAAAAAAAAAACCTTGTCGCAGAAGATAATAATAAATTAAAGGAAATGGTCGTACAAATTGGCCAATGTTGTGAATTGTAGGATTTTAAATTTCCTTTTTGGCTCTTTTTGGTTTTCCAAGACGTAATAAAACAGAAAAAAGATTGTCAAAAAAGGGAGAAAAACCTATTGTACTAAAATGCACTTATAAAAGATTTATATAAGCAATCTTTCAGAATACCCTTTTTGGCCTTATTAAACAACTTTTCTACTTTTTCAATGATAACTTACCTGCTACTTTGTTGTCACATAGGAAATCTACAACCCATTTTCTCAAGATGTACATGTGCGCATAAGAAGAGTCTTGATCTGCGATAAAGGGGTGGTGTTGGAGGGAAAAATGGATTGAAACTGACCATTGTTATGAATCCTGGGGTAATATACTCTTACACCTATTGTACATATATTGGGTATGATTACATAACCTATTTGCCTTGGGATTCAGGAGATACTTCATAGTGCTTTCCATTGCCGGTCGGAGTGTTGCGGGGCAACCCCTGAGTGTTGGGTGGTTAATACAAGTAATGAAAATTGTCACCATTTGTTGAAACTGCAACTTACTGTCTTAGAAGAGATTGTCCTAATGCAAAGTGCTGCTTCTATATAGCTATGCTGTGAGAACGGGTAACCTTTACCTTTTTCATCAAGCCTATTATGTCCCCTTTGGTGGAAAACAATGAAATATTATTAAATCTAGCTACCCATTCGCAAAAGAGGAATCACGTAAGAATTTTAAAACAAGAATAAAATAAACCACAGTCTCTGCACCTGACAATTGCAGGCATAGCAAAAAAACTTTAAAAGACACATTAAAAATTAAAAAAAGAAAAAACCTAAAATTTTTTATTATTTAAAACCTTAAAAGTTATTATTCTTAAAGTTTTTATTATTGCGGTCCCTTATTCTACACTGAAAGATCCCCACACCAACTGACCACTGAATAAACATTAAGAGACATTAGGAGATTGCCAGAAAGAAGTGCCCCCAATTTTCTCGAACCTAGGTTTTTTAACATATTTGAATGTTACCAAGGTTTAGATCACACCTGAAGGAGAATGCCGAAAATACGCTGTCTTATGTAAAAGATGACGATTTAGTACTTTTTGTAGTGCACGACAGGAATTCAAAGCAAGGTTTCTATGGGGAATGATTTACGATAGCAGCAATTCAAAACAAGGCTTGCGTGTTTTCTTTTGCACCTGCTTGTCCAATACACATTCCAAACGTTCTCGGTAGGTGGTCTACAACCGATCAGTGAAAATTTGAGAGAAGAAATTCATATCCTAAAAAAATCTCCTCCGGCCACTTTAAGGCACCTATGGCTAGTATGAATATATCCAAAAACTAGTGTGAGAGCCAACCTGTTTACCTTAAAAATTGCAACCTTTCGCCAGATCCAGTCCTACCAACTAACTAAGTATTTGAGGGGCGGATTTCAAAGATTTCTCAATGGGGGGAGGCAAATTTTCTGGCTTGTTACTCACTGGGTAGACCCATTTTTTTTTCAGTTGGTTTGAAATTATGAAAGGGGGGGGGGGATTGAAGGAACATACTGTCGTCAGCTGCACCCACAACGGAGTCATTCTTCTCCATTTAAACGGTGCCCAACACCGTGTACCATCAAAGTATTTGTACAGATATTTACGTGCGGCCGGTGCGTGCGCACCCTGTGGTCTGCCAAAAATAGGGGGCGCCTCCCCAAATACGCCCCTGATTGAAGGTGGTATTGAAGCACTAGCACCAGAATCCCACTATAAAAACAATTTCCACATGAAAATTTCTCAGGTGAAAACAAAACAGAGGAGAATATGAATATGAAGTTTGACTGACCTGATTTCCTTTTGTTGGTGCCAGCACTGGAAACTCCTTCGTGGACTGCTCTTGAGTGATTTGCCATAGACGGAGGATGTTGCATTCATATGCTCTGTGTACACTGCTAACATAAATGCAGTCGAATCTGTGACTTAAGTCACAGCTTACTAATAGGATATCAGTCTGGAAGCAAAAATGGATTGAAACTTGACCATTGTTATGAATCCTGGTAATATACTCTTACAACCTATTGTACATTATTGGGTATGATTACCTTTACCCCTATTTTGCTTTGGGACTAGGAGATACTTTCACATAGTGGCTTTCCATTGCCGGTACGGATGTGTTGTCGGGGGCAACCCCTGATGTGTTAGGGTTAGTACAGTATGAAAATAATTGTCCACCATTTGTTGAAACGTGCAACTTACTGTCTTAGAAGAGATGTCCTAATTGAAAGTGCTTCTTCTATATCAGCCTCTGCTGTGAGAGGAGTAACCTTTGACCTTTTTCCATCAGGCCCCTATTATGTCCCTTTGGTCGGAAAACATGAATTTAGTAAATTAGCACCCATGTCCATGAAAGATGAATACTTAGAAATTTTTAAACAAAGACATAACATCAACCACAGTTCTCTGCCACCTGACAATTCAGCAAGAGAAAAAAACTTAAACAAGTCTGATTGGTATTTGCCTAATTAAAGAACTCCTTTTTATTATTAAAAAAACCTTAAAAGTTATTTAAAAGTCTTCAGTTTTTTCATTATTGGCGGTTCCCGTAGTTCATCACTGAAATATCCACACCCAACTTGGACCACTTCATAAACACTTAAAGAGACATTAGAAGATTTCCGAAAAAGTGCCCCCACTTTTTCTCGAACCTACGGTTTTTTTACATATTTGGAATGCTTACCAATGTTTAGATCACACCGGAAGTGAATAATCCGAATACGCTTTCTTTATGTAATAAGATGACGATTTAGAAATTTCTTCTGGTCGTGGCCTACAGAAAATCGAGCACAGGTTTCTATGGGGAATGTTACGCAGCAGCAAGTTCAAAAAAAGGCTTGCGGTTTTCTTTTGCACCTGTTTGTCCCCACTACACATTCCAAACGTTCTCTCGGTAGTGGTCTACAACCATCCAGTGAAATTTGAGAGAAATTCTATCCTAAAAAAATCTCCTCCTGTCACTTTAAGTCACCATTGCTATGGTATGAATATATCCAAACTAGTTTGAGGCAACTTGTTTACCTTAACATTGCACCACCTTTCGCCAGACCACTGTCCTACCAACTAACTAAGCTTTTTGAGGGGCAGATTTCAAAGATTTCTCATGGGGGAGGCAATGTTCTGGCTGTTACTCACGGGTAGACCCATTTTTTGTTTCAGTGGTTTGAAAATTCTGAAAGGGGGGGGTGGGGATTGAAAACAGCTGTTCCGCATTGGCAACCCACAAAGAGTCAGTATTCTCCATTTAAACGGTCCACACGTGTACATCAAGGTTTTTTACGATATTTACAGTGCGGCCGGTGCTCTGTGGCAGCACTCTCTGTGGGGTCCTGCAAAAATAAGGGGGCGCCTCCCCAAATACGCCCCTGATTTTGACAGGTGGTATTGAAGCACTAGACACCAGAATCCCACTATCAAAACCAAGTTCCAACATAAATTTCTCAGGTGAAAAACAAGCGGAGAAATATTAAATATGAAGTTTGATGCCTTATTTCCTTTTTGGATTTGTGCCAGGCAACTGGAACGCCTTGCTGTGGAGCTCTTTGAGTGATTGCAATAAGACGGTAGCTGTTGCATCATATGCTCTGTGTACATCTGCTAACAAATGCAGCTCGACTCCTGTGACTAGTCACGCTTACTACTAGTATAAATCATTCTGAAGAATGAAATTAGTGTAATACAAAAGGTACTATTGGTAAATAATGCTAAGCCCAGATCACCAAGTGAAGGTACATTTTGTGACCCACCTTTGCCGTCCCCAACTCAGAATTCAGCAGCCTTTACAAAATAAGTCATTGATACTGTACGTTATTCGCAGAGGCTGCTGAATTCTGAGTTGCGTCATGCAAAGTGAGGTCACAAATGTACCAACCCATCACCAAGTAACCAGAAAGTAGGGTCACTAAATGGGCGAACCCTATAAAGGGTGATTTGTCACATATTTGGGTTGCTACTCATTCCCTTGATCATGTCATATATGTACATTGGCTGGTTATTCTGAAAGGCAGACTAACTTTAAACCCCGTGTTTAAACAGGGTTAGTCCTACATACTGTAAAAATGTGCTGTTACGGGTGAGAAAAATCCTCGTGGATGGGCGCAAGCGCAATGCCGCCCAACATGATGAATTTTCTACCATTACATTTAACTTTAACAGTATTTTGAAAGGAAAAAAAGGTCCACCCTTGTAGGACTTACCCTGGTTTTTAAACCTGAGTATAAGTTAGACTCCCTTTCAGAATACCAGCCATCATGTTTAAAAACCCATTTCTAGTTTGCAGTTTGAGATGTTTTGTTTGGTTTGGAGCTGTGTTTTGATACCTTGATTTTATCTCTGATAGTCTGAGTGAATCAGTGTCCCCATACCTCCTCATTCTGGTATGTTGATATTTCAAGTCCTATCGTGACACATCGACAGCATTCAGTGCTTGAATCATGTCTCTACCAATAGACTCATAAGTTACTATCAAGGCTTCCTGCAATATCAAGGGCAAAACTTAAGCAGCATTTGACGAACTGTATTTAGGCTCAAAATGGTTGCCCAAATCAGTTGCATTTGTTGGCCTATGAAAAAATGCTTAAATGTGCAACAACGATATTTCAAAAACAGGTGTCCCCCAAAAATGGAAAATTCTGATCTTGCACTGATAAAAAATATATATAAAAAAATATCCCCATCTGTAAGGATTTAAAGGTCCATGGACATGCTTTACATAACTTATAATACCACCAAAAAGGTTTCATCATAGTATGTATTGGTATCAATTGTAAAATCTGCATGAAGTTACTTTCAGTATTATTGAGAAACCGTATATTTGATCAAAATTGGGGCATAATATCATGTGTTTTGGACCCAGCTTTCAACGGAAATTCCAAAACGAAAGGATTATCGCGCTGGCAGCGATATGACCCGGAAGTGACGTCTGAGTAACAAATATGTGATACGCTCATGATCGTCATCGTGGAATGGAACGGAACGTGACATGGCACAGGTTTCTTGCAGAGTACACAGTTGATTCTCGCTGGTATATGCGACGACGGTGTTGCTATACATAGATTATTTGTCTTTTGAATTGGTTGCCTAAAAATTACGATAATAATGCGCTGTATTGTCCCAAGCGGCGACGTATCCGACAAGGAGAATACAACAGGATCGTAGTTTATTCCAAGTTTCGAGACCAAGAAGAAATCGACAAGAAGAGATACCTGGAGTGTGTTTGTCGTGCGCTTAACAAGACCAGAGTGAGCTTTGTTTACAACTTGTTACTCTGAGTCATTAACGGGGGTCAAATCCAACTCCAGCATCTTTGCTACGCGTTCGCACAAACAGGAGAAGGCCCTGTCAGTTGGGTATATTTATCCTTGAAATTTTAAACACTTTCTCCCGATTGTTCACTTTTAAAAATCTTGTGTTTGCGATACGATCAGGATACTGTGAGGTACGAAAATGTAAGAAATTAAGAAATGTCTACTCAGCCGTGTCCCTGGACTTAAGCTGGAACTTTTTCTTTTGGTACAAAAATTGTGCATTTTCTAATTTCGTAAGGAGCAATATGAAATTCAGCCTATGTTTTACTGTTATCAAATCACTGTTGTTTTCATTTAATTTATTTCTGTAACCATATAAAGGGTGGGGGATCTCCTGAGCGTCAAATCTACACAGGGGCGCGCAGGGTAAAATCATAGTAGGGGGGGCGAAACAATCATGGGGGGGTGGCAAACAGTAACAAATGAACTCATTTTGGGTTATAAAAACCCCTAATTTGTGCAAAAACCCCTGATTTTCCTAAATTTTGGAAATCTCAAGGGGGGCAGCCGCCGAGGGCCGACGCCACACCCCCCCCCCCCCCACCATCCCCAGGCCTCCCTGCGTCTGGCCATAATATCACCGAAAATTGAAGGGGACTTGAAAATCTCTTGTTGCAGCAAAGCACCTTAAAAAAATTGAATAGAAATGGTAATTTTTAATTGAGTTTGGCAATTGGGTTGGCATTACTTGTTCGATATGATATGTTGAATAAAAAACATTCTTCATGAGTTTTTTTTTTTCTTTGTGTTCCTCCTTATCCTTTTCTGAAAAAAACAACAGTCAACATGTTTCTACAGATCACACACCACTAAATAATCTGGTCTGGCACTGTCGGGCCAAAAATGTTTAGAAAAAAAGGGGCCATGTCCACATTAAATTGAAAATAGTGAAACTTGAATTACTCTAACGATAAAATGAGCATGATATCAAGATTAAAAGGCCTGTGAAGACTTTCTACTAGATTCCTTATTTTACTCCCACTCCAATAGGAATATTTTGAATAGAACCCACAGTTGTCAGAGGGATCAACACTCATTGCTGTCTCCAGGCTTCAGTATTCGCGAAAAATATCGGTGGTTCAGGTTCCTTCTGGCTGAAATGGGATGCAGAGGTCTTGTAGCGCCCAAGGTAATACCAATTTTAAGCGACCAAGTTCGCTTTGTTAATGAGACATTTATGCTTAAATAGGGCATTTTTACGAAACCAATGAACGTTTCTTTCGACCGACTGACAACATTTCACCTCGAATTTTTCTTAAAATTTTTACCTGTTCCAATTCAATGTTTTCAACCAGTGCTTTTGCTACAAACACTCTTTTATCTTTTACACACCAATAATGTCCAATTTTAAGTGTGTGAATTGGTTAAATGTCATCTTTTTCCCTCGAAATAAGGCACTGTGCTTTACTAAGATGTTTCATGAGTGCCGGCCCTGAATTGATGTTGATGAACACATGTGCATATTATACTTGAAGGGATGTTGTTTAGCCGATACACCCATTAATAAAAAAATGTGTTTTTTTCCTCCACCTGAAATGACTGGCAACTGAACCAGCAACGACTTTCACCCATCACATTATCAATCCATAGGCATTCCTATCTCGAATTTGTAAAAATATGTCCAAGGTGCTGTGTTTATGAATACTGCAACATGTGAACACATCAAGCCTGAACCACGGGCATACAAGCTTGGGCAGTAAGCACCCTGCAAAACAGATTTTGTCACCGGTCTGAGCAGTTGCATGCTATTTGGCATGACTCCTTACATAAATTATGAATGAATATGATAATTGTACACAATAAAGCTTGAAGCAGAACTAAACCAAGATCCCAAAGCCCAAAGAGAGACATCAGAAATACCGCTGTCCCCTAACTGACAGGTGTTAAAAAATAACACTAAACATAACTACATGTTTTAGGATTCCAAACTTTCCTCTAATTGGCTTTCAGAATGTCCTAATTTTAACAATTATTTTTTTCTTCTTTTTAAAAGCAATTTCCAGTCACTTACTTTCACAACCATCTTTCTGTAACATGTTAACAGGATACCATATCATTGGGCTTGTTCCTATGGGTAGGAATGGTTGGGCTGCTTGCAGTTAAGTCCTCCATATGGGAAACCTCGGCCAGCAGCCATGATTACTGCTTGGAACGCCATGTTGGATTGTTTAATCCGTCTACTGAAACCACAGAAATTAAGAATCATCACAATTGAGATGTACACAGGGTTAATACAAAAAGAGCTCTCTTTTTTAAAGCACTTTGACCTCCAAGAGATTACTGAACCATTATTTCTTAATAGGTTCAAACGAAAGCTTATTTAGTTCTTGATTTCCTAAAAATTTAATATAATGCGATGGATGTAAAGGATTAAACTACAAATAAGTTTAGTAATTTATTTATTTTCCAAAAATTTGATCCTAATCGATGGATCCTGGATGTAAAGGAAGTCTACAAATATTTAGTAATTTAAAGTACCCAATTTTTGCTTCATTCTGCTAATAACATGTCAATAGCAGAATGTAAAATAAAGCACTTTTTATCTTGAAAAGCAATCAAATACAGGCGTCGGGTCATTCATAGTTTCCATGTCAATCACCCGATGGGGGTTTATAACGACCCACTTTAATTGGCTTAAAAAGAAAAAAAAATAACTTTTAGCTCCATCGACACAACAGATTTTGCACTACAACAAATGCATGTCCTTTTTTTAGCCATTTTGGCTAAAATAGGCCCATGCCTGGTGATTTTAAAATTCCATATCTTGGTCAACTCATTGACCCAAATCTGTTTGATATTGATAAGGTGGTCTTGCCATGGACAGGGAATCATTGAGCAATTCATATACTATGCCATAATGTTCTAGCACCAAATTCAGCATTCTCTAAATTCTCCAGCATGTACACATTACAAACGAATATGAAATTAACAGTAACTCCCTGCTCTAGAATTGCGTATTCAATTGCATCATCAAATCATGAACTGTTTGTCACCCAACAAAACGCATTGCTGTGGCCCGGGGCTTTGATTGAGCCTTGTTGTCATATCAAATTATAACGCTGTTTTCACAACTTTACAAATCTGTTATCATCTTCTTTATTACTATATGCTTGTTAGCTTTTGTGAAAATTCTCCCGATGCCGGTTTATCGCTTTCATCATGGGTTTTGTGCATATGCGAACATCAACATCGCATGACTTTTTTTGTGTCAAACTTCCAATTTTGTTTCCGTCCATGCCTCAGTATTTGCGGTATTTCTTGCTTTAAAAAAAGTACCGTACAACTGCATGCAGCACGGCAGAAAAAAATTCAAACTTAGGATTGATTTGTAATTTGCCTCTTATCATGATGGGTCATAATACTTAATTAAGAGCTTACCCGGTAAAACAGCTGCATTCTTGAAAATGTGGCCTAGGTTTTATTGGGGACGGGCTAGGGATGTAAGGTGACAGCTGTCTGCAAAGCAGCGGGTCACAGGTCAGAAAAATAACACGATTTTGGTCAAGAATGCATTCAGAGTCATTGACATGATTGACAATAGTGGTCATTGATCATTGGAACAAACTCAAATTGAAGATGCCGTGAAAAGAAAGCTAGAGGAAAAAAAAGCTGAATGAAGTTGATCGCTTTCCGCAGAAAGAAAATCGAGGCCAATACCTGCGCTTGTGGCCAATCTGCACTTGACTCAGCTCTAGTTCAATTGAGTGTAAGATCTCGAAGGAGGGGCCATGTAGTAGTCACTCACTAGTAGTGGTCGAACATATGCCTATACCCAGTTCCGATTATCGTAACTCGAGGTCTCTACATTATTTACATACGGCAATCTCTCAAATGAGTTCTACCAACAAAAAAGAGACCCCCTAGCTTGCTGAAAAAAGGATCAATCCATATGCAGTGTTAGTCAATAGTTTCGTTTAACAAACTACAAGTGATAAGAACGAACATGTACACCCAGCCAGTGCACAGTGGCTCGGCTCTATTTGGCAGTATAAATTCTGTTATTTGTTGTCAAAATAAATGAATGAAAGTTTAAAAGATGATTCCTCTATCAAAAGATTAAATTATTCACCGTTTTACTGAGGCTGAGTTCAGATCAATTACCAAAACAAATAGGTTACCTTTGCGGGACTTTTTCCCTTCCTTCCTTTCCTGTTTAACCTGAATAGTCTCATTTCATATACTTAATACACAGTTAAAAGAATTGTGATTTTAGACCTGTTTGAGGATTAATATATAGAGTGTCGATATTATATTATACCCTCAAATAGGTCTCCCTCCTATACTAGCACACATTAACAAAATTGGGTTTTGTAACCTGTTTGAGGAATTATATAGACTGTCTCAACCATTAATTGTATCCACCAAACATATAGGGGGTAATTTATTATCGGATTTGCATTTACAGTATGTTTTTGGCACTATTTCTGACCCCACATTGAAAGCAACGGCTTAAAATATCAAACAGACCTCGCCATCGGACGTCCTGTTCCCTTTTGATCATTACGGAATATCCATTGTATATTGCGCTTTATTTCGTTACAAACATTAAACACCTGATACAGACGTCCTGTGACATGCTGAGGGACGTGGGCCTATACTCTGTGCAATTTATTGCATCTTAATCATAAAACCTATTATGACGGGGTAGGATTAGGTGTAGGGTTAGGGTTAGGGTTAGTGCCAAAGTTAGGGTTTAAGGTTAGGGTTTATGGGTTAGGATAAGCATTTTCACCGGGACGTTGTGTTCCTTTTGATCTTTACGGAATAAAGCAGATCATTATTTAGATTGCGCTGTATTCCTGTTACAAAACATGACACACCCGAACCCGATGTTCCGTGCAACGCTGCAGACATGGGCCGGGCCTATACTCTATGCACGTTATGTATCTTAATCACAAACCTATAGGACGTGTAAGACCTTGCTTTGTATTTTGACTATGATTCATCGACATGTACAATCATAGCAGAATAGATGTATATGCTTTTATTCCGTATATAGCTTTTTTTTACATTTTTCCCGACATAAAGGCCTATATCAATCATAAAGGGGTAGATATAATTTATGGTTAAAGAAATAAGTTTACCCTCTCCCCTAATCATAACCCTGGCCTTACCTTAAACCTAACATCGTCCTAACCTAACCTAAACCCTTAACCCTAAACCTAATCCTAAACCCTAAACCCTAACCCTAAATACTAATCAAACATCGCTTGGAGATGTGAAGGCTGGCTATGATTACCTACTTTTTGTGGGAATACTGACCTAAAGGCCTTTATCCATCATAATATTAAAAATAGATTTAATACTCCACACCTAGTAAATCCAATTAAGCGTAAAATTTCTATAGAAACAATAGGTCTCCACAATCTCATTAACATTGTTCTGTCAGGTTTACTATACTTCAGTACCAAAAACAAATAGGTCTACCCTTGCGACTTTTTCCTTCCTTCCTTTCCTGTGTAACCTTTTGCCCCACAAAAATACTACTGGACCCCCTTTTTTGCTATAGCAGGCTATAAATCACCCAAAAGCAAAACCTTTTCTCGTCCTCCGGACGGGTGCTAATTTAATGTGAGCTTGTCGACACTGTTTATAGATATAAACTCCTCAAATAGGTCTCCCTCCTACTTTAAATGCAATATTGGCACATTTTTTGAAGAGCGCCCCCAATTTTCAAAATTTGATATTTGGCCACAGTTACGTTGGTAATTGTCTAGGAAAACTATACCTGCGAAACGAGAATGCCTAAAAATGCGTATTTATCACAAAATAAGCTTTTGTACTTAGAATTGGGATCCCAGATTTGGACTTAACGGCAGAGCTGGAACAGCTACGTTTCTGGTCCGTCCCATGATGAAATGTGCCACCTCGAGGAAAATAACTCTAACTTGACTTGCCCGAATCAATAAAACAACGAATGGATGGGAGCGTAGACATGTACATGTCGCTATTTCCCGGCTATTTCACATTGGAAGCCGTTCCAGAGCCGTTGATTGAATTATTATCGGGGATATCCCCGATAATAATTATTCTAGTACAAAATTCCTTCGTGTGACACATAGACTTTTCGAGCTTAACCATTCACAGGGTTAGTTTACTAGCCAGTTACCCAATGCAACCGTGTAAAAATCTCCAAAGTTTTGAAAAATGGGGGCGACTTCAAAAAAATGGTGCTAATATTGCTTTAACACACATGCAAAATCGTGTTTGTAGACGTATTGAGGTATATATAACAGTGTCACTACTAATATACTCCTCAAATAGGGTCTACTCCTTCATACTTACACACATGAAAGTCGCGTTGTAGACCTAGTGAGGCGTCTATAGAGAGTGTCACTACTATATAATACTCCTCAAATAGGTCTGCCTTTATATACTTAACACACATAAAAATTGGGTTTGTAGACCTGTTTGAGGTAGACTGGCACCCGTAATTATATCCACAAACATTGTGACCCGTCATTTTTAAAAATCGGATTGTGTATACAGTTTATTTTTGGCGCTTTTTCGGGCCACATTGAAAGCAACGTTTTAAAAAATATCAGCCCCGCCACCGGGACGTTGTGTTCATTTTGTCATTACGGAATAAAGCAAATCATTTATATATTGCGCTTTATTCCGTACCAAACATTAAACACACCGACCCGATGTTAGTGGCACGCTGCGGACGTGGGCTGGGCCTATACTCTATGCACATTATTGGTCTTAATATTCACCTATTATGGACATGTTAAGACACTTGCTTTTGTATGTTGTTGATTCATTCATACTGTACAATCAGATCAGAATAAGATTAGGCTTTATTCCGGAGCTTTTTTAGTCTTCCCGACCATAATGGACTTGTAGGCCTATATCAGGTTCAAACATCTAATTTAGTGAAAATTAAGAGGTGGAGTTAGATAGAATTAAGGTTAGGGAAATGGGTTGACCCTAACCCTAAAACCATGACCCTACCCTAAACCCTACCCCTACCATGCAATTGTTCTTGAGCTAGAAAGGCTTTTGACTGCCTTAACCATTCTCTGCCATTTTGATAAACTTTCCAAAAATGGTATTATTACTGGTGCTGCACCTTAATGGTTTCGATCCTATCTCAGGGACAGAACTCAGGCAGTCAAAATTATATTCTACTCTTTCGGACTCAAACATGATCACATTGGAATCCCACAAGTCTCTATACTTGGGCCTCTTCTTTTGTCTCATGTTGTCAATAATCTTCATAATAGTGTTTGGTTTAACTGTAAATGTACTTGTAGCTGATGATACAACACTTCTTGTACTTCAGACAAGCCACAAACTCTTGAATTTGAACTTCCATCAACTTAAACAAAATTTTTAATAAAGTCCGGTTGATGATAACAAACTCACTTGAATGCCAAGAAACCAAGTTTATTATGTATTTGGTAATTCATGTTCTCAATAATTTTCAAAAATAGTTTCTCTGCACTGTATTGATACTATTGAAAGGGTTGGACCCAGTTTAAATATCGTGGTGTAATTTTTGATCCACTGATGTCGTGGGTGTGTTCATATCAATCAAATGTCTGAATGTATTTCTAAACGTTGTGGTTTTATAAGAAGACTTTTATTATATTCCCAAAAATACTCTTTATTATGTTGCCAAATTCAATTGTCAGCCACATTTTGACTATTGCAGCCCCGTCGGTCTACTGTACTAACGATCTTATGAAACACACTTCCAAAGTTCTTCCAAAATAGATTAGCTCGCATAATTTTATCAGCTGACATAACAACTCCTGTTAAAGACTTGACGTGTACACTGCAGTGGAATAAACTTAATGATCGGTTGTATAAACATATGCTAATGCTTATTTTTAAATGCTTCCAAGGTCTTGCCCCAGGTTCCCTTCTCTCAGTTCAACTTTTATGCACCTCAGTTCATTTTAAGGGTATCAGAAGTCAAACCAACAAACTCGTTGTATGAACCACCTTGGAAACTAAATGCAGGGAAACGTACGTTCCATATGAGAGAAACCAAAATATGGGACAGTCTTCCTTCTGAAATCCGCTTAAACTATAATACAATGAGTCTATCTCAGCTTAAAACATACATTTGTAAATCCCAATAAGCATATTTTGTACTACGTAGATGTCTATAGTTTCATTTATTCTCATTGCTTATTTGATTGTGTTCTGTGTTTAGTATTTTTTATCTTATGTTAATGTCTGTATAAGTTCATTTCTGTACAAATGTGTATATCTTGCAGGGCCTCATTGGCACTCAGTGCTCTGGTCACTGAAGGGGCTACCTGCCTAAAGAAGAGTTTAAAAAATAAAATACAAAATAAATAAATTACCCTAACCCTAAACCCTAACTTAAAAAAATTTACTAATCAACATCGCATTCGAATTATGTAGAAGGCTGGCGATCGTTACCTACTTTGTTTTGACTTAACTTGACCCTATAGCCTCCTATTATCATAATATTACCCAAAATAGAATACGACACACCTAGATCAATCAATAAGGTAAAAGAGTAGAAACCAAATTAGGTCTCCCATTAATCCAGAATTGTTCTTTACAAGGTTTACTATAACCTCAGATTACCAAACACAAATAGGTCTACCTTTGCGACTTTTCCTTCCTTCCTTTTCCTGTTAACCTTCTTTCCCCACAAAATACTTGTACCCCCCCCTTTTGCTATAGCAGGCTATTAATCCCCCAAAAGAAAACCACTTTTTCTCGTCCCTCCGGACGGTGGTGTGAGACTTCTAATGTGAGCTTTTCGACATATCCTATTATAGACTCCTCAAATAGGTCTACCTCCTATACTGAACACACATGAAAAACGCGTTTGTAGACCTATTTGAGGAGTAATTATAGACTCCTCAAATAGGTCTACCCTCCTATACGTAACACACGTGAAAATCGCATTTGTAGACCTATATGAGGGGTATATTTAGATAGAGTGTCACTACTATATAACTCCTCAAATAGGTCTCCTTTATATATTAACACACATCAAAAAATTGGGTTTGTAGGACCTGTTGAGGATTATATAGACCGGGCAACCGTAATTATATCCACAAAAACTGTCCCTCATTTAAAAAATCGGATTTGTATACAGTTTATTTTTGGCACTTTCGCCATATTGAAAGCACCGGTTTTTTTAAAATATAAGACCCGCCACCGGGAACGTCGTATTCCTTGTATCTTACGGAATAAAGCACATCATTATTTATTGCGCTTTATTCGTTACAAACATTAAAACACCCGAACCCGATGTTCCATGACACGCTGCGGACGTGGGCCGGGCCTATACTCTGTGACGTATTGTATCTTAATGATAAACATCTTATGGACATGTAAGACACTTGCTTTGTATGTTGAATGATTCATCATCCCCGGGGTACATACATGTACAATCATATCAGAATAAGATTTAGCTTGATTCCGTAGCCGTGTTTATTCTTCCTGACATAATGGACTTGTAGGCTTATATCGTCATACATTAATTTAGTGAAGATTAAGGGTTAGATAGAATTTAAGGGTAGGGAAAGGGTTGACCCTAACCCTCTCTAACCCTACCCTAACCCCAAACCCTAATCTAAACCCTAACCCCTACACTAACCCTAAACCCTAACCCGAAAATTACTAGTCACATAGAATTCGATATGTAGAAGCTGGCTCTCGTTAAAGACTTTTGGTTGTGACTTATGACGCCTATGGCCTATCTCATTCATAAGATTCAACAAAATAGAAGTCTCCACACCTAGCTAAATCAATTAAGGATAAAAGTAGGGTAGAAACACATAGGTCTCCCATAATCTCATAATTGTTCTTTCAATGTTACTCTAACCTAGATTACCAAAACAAATAGGTCGACCTTTGCGACTTTTTCCTTCCTTCCTTTCCTGTTTAACCTTCTTTCCCCACAAAAAAAACTAATGTACCCCCTTTGCATAGCAGGCTTAAATCCCCCAAAAGAAAACCCTTTTCTGGTCCTCCGGACGGGTGCTAACTCCTAATGTGAGCTTGTCGCCCCTATAGATATAAACTCCTCAAATAGGTCTCCCTCCTATCACTTAACACACGTGTCACGTTGAAAATCGCGTTTGTCGACTGATTTGAGGCTTATATATTCTCCTCAAATAGGTCTCCTCCTATACTTAACACACGGAAATATCGCGTTGTCAGACCTATTTGAGGATCATATATATAAGAGTGGAGGCATATATTATCAGGACAACTTATTTCAAGTAGTGAAATGTGCTACATTTATGATTTTTTCCTAGCTTGAGATACAGTAAACATACTATTTTTACTGTTCAATATTGTCTTTGTGTGAGCCACGTGTTAATTTGAATTTTAGATGTAATCTATGCCCTTTGCTAAATAACCATTTCAGCAAGCTCATAGGGGGGTCTCTTTTTTTGCGTAGACTCATTTGAGAAGATTTGCCTTACATATAACATTATGGTGCCAAAAACCAACACAAGGCATTGTAGAAAACATGTGTACGTTTGTTCTCACAGTATGAGAAATCACAGGGGCAGCGAGACTATAAAAAAGATTCAGATTTATTAGGAAAGTATGCAGTGTTGTGTGGCGCGGATAGTTCTGCTAAGGCTTAAAATAACTCCACCTTTTGTCGTTAAATGTTGTCATGAACGAATGTGGAGTTATGCAAATGTACATACAATACTTTTTCCCTGTTACCCTGTGTTTACACTTTACAGGCCATTTCAAAAGAGCCAACTTTGCAGACAAACCAAATATCACAAGCAATCAGAACGAGTTCATATCTATGTTCCTTAGATAATATTACCTTTCCAGATAGTTAATCCTCAAAAAATTCCTCTAAAACAGTAGAAATCCATCATTTTCCGGATAAACAACATTTCTCATGCTTAGACTTGTTTGTAACCGACGTGAACGAATGTGACTTTGATCCGGAAGTTAATATACCATGGGGTGTTGGGCACATTGATCGACGGGTGGGCAGGGTTTTCGCACAAACTCACTGAATCAATTTTTCACCTTATATCTAGTGGGTTAGTCTATTTCTCGAAACATTTCTATTTATTAAGAAGTGAATAGAATGAAAAGGAAACGTTCTTCTGATGTTCTTATGAGCCAAACTCTGACTACCACTTCAATGGCTATTTTTTTTAAAACATATCACACTTTTTTAAAGTGATAATTCTTGGGATAGGGCCATACAAAATCCTACACTTATTTTTAAACCAATAAAAAAAAATACCCTGGTGAAGTATCACCTACCCAAACGATTTTAAATCAGTTATAGGTGAGCTTACCTTAAACTTCCAATAAAGTATTACATTTAAATTTCAATTATTATTTGAATGAAATAAAAACATCCAATAAGTAGCACAATTCTCTCATCTTTGGAGGTATATGTAGATAATGGGAGGTTAGCGCGAATGGATCGCTGTCTCGTCGAAAAACGCCTTCGTGAAGAAAAAGAAAAGAAAAAAAAAAGAAAAGAAGATGTCAAAATACCCCAAATGAAGGTATTTATTTTATAATATCTATAAACTTTAAATCAATATACAATAAGCATAAGAAATCTTTCAAATCGGCAATCAAACCGGTGGTTAAAGTACAACAGGCTTAAACAACTTTGCGCTATGAAAAACAGTTGATTAGGCTTGTGACTTGAACCAGAGAAGATGCTTCAACATTATGAGAAGTTTTTGACATATTTATCCATGATATATAACTTTTACGGAAGTCAAATAGGCCTATCATATTTTGTGAACATAATGAACATTCCAAAGATCGAACATGCCCTGACAATGGTTTAATTGGTTCTGTACGGTTAAATTGAGTTTGTGAATAACAGCCACCATCATTGCATCAATGTGCTATCTACTGAAGATAGCTAATGAACCAACCTCACAAATTATAGTTTTGGGTGTATTTCGGCCTAATCTCCGCATGTCGTGTATCAGCCAATGCATTTCTTTTTTGAACTTCATAGACCTCTGACTCGTAATATATTGGGTCTGAAAAGAAAAAAAAGGTTTTTTAAAATATCAGTTTGTTTATCTTCTGTAAAGAATGATTTTGGAAGTGTATTTTTTGTGGAGTATGTGTGCGTATGTGAGTGTATGTGAGCGTGCGTGTGTGCGTGTCTATCTAAATAATTCAATTTAAATAAGCTTTACATACACACACACACAAAAAAAAACACTCAGGGTTATTTTGATGATATGTTTAGGTTAATTTTAATATTAGGCTTACTACTTCTGCAGAAGAATCGTAGTATGAAAAAGGAATTTTTGATACCCCCCCCATTTGGCCAGGACTAGAACTTATTTTGAATTTCATACCCCTACAGCGGGATTTCTGCATTTGCAGGGAGCATGAGTACCCAACCAAATCTAATTTCCTCGGGTTGGAAGGCAATTATTATTCAACACCCAAAGTAACAATATAAAACATTTATCAGATGATAATGAAAGTGATTGCCGAGTAATAATACAAACTGGAATGTAAAACACCTTTACGTCAAAGGGATCAACTTGAAATGCATTCTATTGAAGGTCCTGGCGATAGAGACTAAAATTCATGACGTCAATCAGGAACTTTTCGAGTCGATACGAAAAGCGCATAGGGTTCCACCTGGACCCACCTAAGGTGCTAACTGGAGAATTTTGGTAAACAAACGAACACGTTGTGACCCATGTGACGTAGCTGTAGCTGATCATCCCCGTATACCTTTAAAGTGTTTATGGCACATGAAATTAATTTGTGTTTGCTTATTTGAAATGTACCTGCTATACAATTACCTGTCCAAATATGAACATACTGTAAGAGAAAGTTTGAATTTTATTCTCCATTTTATGCCTTTTTTAAGAAAATGGACTTCATGTGAAAAGTTTTAATAAAAATACTAAATATATAAACAGAACACACTCCTTTTTCCTGAATATTACTACAATGTATTGAACACGTTACAAAAATTTGGTCAAATTTTGTCCTTAACACCAAAAAAACCTGGGGTAAATTGCTGGAACGGACTTGAAACGGAATTTTTGACCTAAAAGAGTCCTGTTGAGTTTACATAATAACTAAATTTCGGCTTTTGAGGCTACTCCAGGTAAGGTCCTGATCCTAACTGCCACAAAAAACTCCCAGTGATATTTAACCTCCCATGCATTTCTAATATTTCCAAAACTGCTCAATTTACATCCGTATTTGTTTGCGACTTGGCAGGATGTGGACTGTGAACGGAAATTGCTGAAGTTCAAAATTGCATTCTTTACTCTAACCAAACATACTTGAAATAAATTTCCATTCACGTTCCCATGCATCCAACTATACATACAGAAATTCAAGTAGTAGCTCTATTAACCCTAACCCGGGGACGGGTGTTTTGCCGAAATCGGCCAGATGCACGAGATGCAATCTATTTTTATTTTAACGGCCCAGATGCAATGAGAAACAAATTTTTGCGTTTCATTGCATATCGGACGTTTTTTGAGCCAACAGGAATAAGTCGCGTCCGTCGGTACACGGCCCAGATGCATGTACGAGGAACATAGCAGTATGGTTCCGCGAAGGACGTCCAGTAGGTTGGCAATTTTCGGGAAACATCGGCGTCATTTTACCGGAAGACGTCCCAGATGCAACGGGACATCACGTCATTTTCGCGTTAGACGTCCCAGATGACAACGAGGAACATCGCGTAATGTTCCCGGAAGACCGCCCAGATGCAACAAGGAACATCGGTCAATTTTGGGGAACGACGTCCCAGATGCAATGGGACGCATTGCGCAAGTTCGATCTTCTGCGGGAAAACCGGCCGAGCTGCAATGAGACGCATCGGTCATTTCAGGGAAGACGTCCGAGATGAAATGAGAAAACATTGCACATGCTGCGGGGAAACGGCCGAGAGGGCAATGAGAACCAAAGCGTCCCAGAGCGGAAAACGCCCCAAAATCCCCCCCAATTAGAAGCAATTTAATGTAACTAGAGCTAATAGAATTCTAACACATTCGTTTTGGTTACAGCGAAATTTGAAGATTTACAAGGCCTATATAGGTAAATGTTTACGTGTAAGCAAGTTTAAAAGCGTCCCCGCCAATTTCGCAGGGCTTTCACGAAGGCCTATAGGTTAAAAACGTGAGGAAATCTTTGTGTAAGGAAGTTCACGCAAGGCCTAGAGGTTAAAAACGTGAGGAAATCTTTACGTAAGGAAGATCACGCAATGCCTATAGGAAAAAAGGCCGCTGCCGCTGGTCAGGCTACGTTAAATTCTAGCTTGGTGTAAATTTGAGGGTAAACACAGTCCAAAAGTAGGAGAGTTAGGGTTACTTTGGCGTGCTTTTTTAACATGCCGTGGCCTTGCTACGTTTTAGATGCTAAAGTGGTGTAAATTTGAGGTTAAAAACAGTCTAAAAACAGAGGATAAGGTTGTTTTCGCCGTGCCTCGCAGTACGCCCAACTACAAACCCTAAAGGTCCTCATTTTTAGACTTTTAACCCTCAATGTACACCAAAGGTTAGCATTTAAAGGGGCAGGGCACGGCCTGTTGCAGGTTCAAAGCATAGATACGCACTTAACGTAGCCAGCCACCGGCTTAGAGCCGGACATAAGAGGACCCATTCGTCTATTGCGATTAGGTCCCCTCTGTTCGCGGAAACAGAAGTCGAGAAAAAGCAAGCCATAGTACGACTATTCAGGATTGAAACTTTACAACTTAGGAGGAAGCATTTGGTCATATAAGTACGATGCAACTGGTGATCTACTCTGCCAAATAGCCACACTCTGTCATATAAAACAGGTTTTAAGTGCCATTACGATGGCCATTATTTTCCCCAGGTTGTTTAAAAAACCTGTCGGGAACTTTAGCATATAGGCCTATTAGTATATTGAGGCGTGCACCGTTTTTCTGGATTCCTTACCTGTTTTTTAGTTTAGGCCTAAACTTAGTCACCATGGAACTTGTAAATAAGCAGTAAAGTTTCAAACTATTGAATAGCTAAGAAATACGCAACTCGAGAGCAATCATTTCACATGTTTGTTACCCTTTAAAATCCGGGTTCCACTCACCAAACCGGGCGCCAGGTTTTGTAGCTACGGGTTCTGCCAAGCCCGGAGGACATACTTTAGGCGTATAAATGGCTGCCCTAAAAGCCGGACGCAGCTTATCCGTTCTTGGGCGCCCGGATTCAGAGACTAAACCACACGCCCTCTTAAATGCATCTTTCGCCCGCCGTGCTCCTAATAACATGGCGCTTTTTCTACTTAAATCACTCCGATCATCAATATTTCATCATCATTTTCTCATCTAATTTTATTGATCATGTCCTCATAGGCCCTATTTTGAGAGCATCCCGTGATTATCTTCCCCCAATGGGCTCCCGGCTATCCTTCTGCCTTGTTTCACGGATTATTGATCCTTTTAATCGGCATCTTTTGAGAGCACTTCCCTTCGGCAGCAGACTCGGCATTTTCCCACTAGTGGGTGATTTTCCCAAGAGCGGCTCTCCGCTGGCGGAGAGCTAAAATGGACAAGTGCCGTATGGAAATCTGTTTTGATCTAGGTACGCTTTCGGTAGCGTACATTGGTTGTTACAAAAATCCAACCGTGCGCAGAGTCCGAAAAGCCGGCCTGTAGCTGCTGGAGCCTGACTCAGGTCCATAACGTTATTATACTAGGGATGGTGTGTCTGACTTGACGATTACACGACAGCGAAATAACGTAATACGGGGAACATGACCCGGTTTTCCCCCTTGCTTCTTTACCAGAGATCACCCAAGATCCATTAGGTACACTGTTGGGTGAAAAGTGACAAAGCGAGATGGGACCGCTTTCCTTGGTCCTTCAGCAGGTACAGCATTCGCTATAGTAGGGCTAGTGGGTTCTGGTTTGAACCCTGGCCGGCCCGGCATACCCGGTGTTGGGTGATTGTTACCGGGAGCGGACTCTTCCGCTTATATATCATCACGATCTTAAAGCATTCTACCCTCTTTCATTCCACAGATCATTGCCATGAGACACTTCCGGGCAAGGACCGGGGTCCTGTTCCCGTCTTACCGTATTCCGCTGCCGGGAATCTGTCACGTCAGACCCACCATTCCTCCTATTATATACGTTCTGGTCCCGAGTCAGGCCCTCAGCCGCTACAGGCCGGCTTTTTCTGACCTCTGCGCATGTTGCATTTTTGTACACAACACTGCCCGGCCCTTGGCCTGTATTTGTCGGCTGATTGGGTTTTACACTCTTTGCGCCAACATTATTGTTTTCGGGCAGCAGACCCGGTCTTTTCCCACTAGTGGGTGATTTTTGACCGAGAGCGGCTCTCCCGCTTGAAGAGCTAATAAGTGACAGAGCGGAACCGCGCGTCCTTGATCGTTAGCGAAAGGGGAAGCTATAGGTAGGGCTTAGTGGTTCCGTTTGATCCGCGCCGGCCCGGCCCTTGCTGTATTTGTCCGGCTGATTGGGTAGTTACACTTTGTGCCAACAGTTTTTCGGCAGTAGACCCTGCATTTTCCCAACTAGTGGGTGATTTTAAAAACCTGAGCGCGGCTCCTCTCTTCTGAGAGAGCCTAAAAATGGACAATTGCCATATGCGAACTTTGGATTTTGATCTAGGGACGCGTTCGGTAGCTTTACATTGGTTGTGTACAAAAATGTAACATGCGCAGAGGTCAGAAAAGCCGGCCTGTGCTGCTGTGCCTGGGCGTTTGGACCAGAACTATAATATATATGAAGATGGATGTGTGTCTGACGTGAAAGATCACCCTAGATCCAATTGGTACAACTGTAGGTGAAATGAGTAAAAGTCAAGAGCGGACCGCTTGTTTCTCACTGCATTTTAAATATTGCAAATACCGGAACATGACCCAGTTCCTTGCTCTTTGCCAAGAAATCACCCCACGATCCAATAGCTACACTGTTGGGCGAAAATGACTAAGTCAAGAGCGGACCGCATCCTTGGTATTTAGCGGGAAAGCGTACGCTAAAGGTAGGGTAACCGGGTCCAGTTTGAACCCGAGCCGCCCCTTTGCAAAATATTTTTCGGTCTGAGAGCAACATTTTTGTTTAGACAGCCGACCAGGGCCCTGGCAATGTGACTTTAAAAAAAATACAGTTCACCATGCCGTGGCCCTGCCACGTCGTTGTGATAAAAAAAGGCGACAAACCGACCAAAATTGAGGGTACTTCGTCGCTAAATACGTGCTATGCATAGGCCGTAGGCTTGGCAAACGAATTACCCCAATTTTGTGGCCGGTTTGTCGTTTTATTTTATCACAAACGATGCAGTGCCACGTCATGTTGAACCTTTGAAAAGGAAGCAAATTGGGTTCATGCAAAATAAAGTTTTTGTATAAATCTGACTTGCTCTACTACTTTGTTTGCAATATCTAGCCGGTAAACGGCCGAAATGCATGAAAAGAACGCGTCATTTTCCCGAAGGCGTCCCAGATGCAATGAACACATTGCGCCAAGTTCATCTTTCTGCGGGGAACACGGTCCGAGATGCATGAAAGCATCCGGTCATTTTCCCGGAAGACGTCCAGATGCCTGAGACCATTGACCTCCTGCGGGCAAACCATCCAGATCAATTAGAAACATTGCACCTAGTTCGATCTTCTGCGGCAAAACGCCCGAGATCCATGAAAAGCATCGCCGTCATGTCCCGGAAGACGTCCCAAGATGCAACGAGGAACATCGTGTCATTTTCCGGAGAGACTCCCCAGATGCAACGAGGAACATGCGTTCTTTTCTCGAAAGACGTCCCAGATGCAACGAGGCAACATTGCTTCATTTTCCGGAAAGACGTCCCCATATGCAACGAGGAACATCAAGTCATTTTCCGGGAGACGTCCCAGCTCATGAGGTGCAATGAGAGTCTTTTTCGCGACAAAAATAGTTGTTTTGACGGCCGAGATGCAACGAGAAACATTTTCGCAAGCGGTAACCGACCCCCCCTACGTTTTCTTTGCACCTACATGCATCTGGTTCGCTGGTTAGGGTTACTTTTAGAGATATGGGAGCAACAATGGCAGGACGTGACGAAGTTGTGACGTGCAAGTGTAAACGTAAAAAATTAGTTTTGGTGATGCAAAGCTATTTGACCATATTACCTCAAAATGTTTGGTACCATTGATAGCTTGACTGAAGATGTTGTACATACTAAACAACACCAAAAGCAGTAAATCCCAAACTAAGTTTAGACAATACCAAAAAATGGCAGTATGTGACCATTTGTGAATGGAAATTGGTGGAACGGATGTTCAATCGTTCAAAATCCTAGTCTCACCAGGGGAATCACTTTGGCATATATGATTTGCAGATGTGTATGTGTATTGGCACTAACTAATCATCCCTGACATCACTTTTTGTCTTTTTCTACACCGGGCAGAAAACTTTGTACAAATGTGAATGGAAAATGTCCACGTCCTGCCACTTGTTTTGGCATGGTGCAAAGTCCCTTTAAAAGGCTTTACATAATTTGTTTACTTGTTTAGAAAGCACTACTAAATATCTCAATAAAATAAAAGAATACTGAGGGATCAACAGGGTTATAGTGGTAGCTGAAAACAAAAATACATATTTTTAGGGGTTGACAAAAACTTGACGTCAGATTGACACTTGGGACTGGCTGTCTCCTGAATACAGAGAGAAGAAACTTCATTAAGATAGTGGAGGTAGGGCCCTGTAGGGGGGGATATAAGTAAAAATACCCACAATGAATCTTTCAGGCCCTTCTGTTTTTGACCACACAGTCAAAATGTCAAAACTGCTAATTTGCATCTACCTGTGAAACGGGCCATACAAAAATTTGCCATTCATGGACCAGATTGTTAATTTAGGTTGTACATGTGAATATTTAACTTTGTTAAAAAGTTAAAAACACCTCTCAAAATTTCAGAATGATCCTTAAGTTGCAAAATAAGCCAGCATAATTGAAAGGCCTCTTTAAAGTTGTTAGTGGTCCAGGATCTTTGCCGACAGTCAATCAAAGACCCCTATTTTTTTGGAAGAAAGTGGTATAGATATGGATCCGCCGTTCCAGATTCTCAGAGATATATTCCCCTCCCCAGATATTTGATTTGGATGAATTTCGTGATATGAATTTATATTGTTTTTCTTTTCAGTTGTGATGTGGCTCAGTAGGTGACAATGCATGGCCCCTTCTCAGAAGATGACAAGGTACTATCGAGCTACAGTTCAATCCATAGCAACAGATTGCCAAGGCAACAAGAGCGCGACTGTCAAATTCAGCGGGTACACATCAGATGAGAATGAGACTGTGGATGTGACACGTCTTAAGGTGCGCACCGTTAGGAGGCAACACAGGAGTGGGTCAGCAACATCATCATCTACTACATCAGGTAAGTTGAAAGGAGTGATGCAAATTCTATTCAGGGCTCGCGCTAAGGATTTTTATTTGTGTAGCAATTTTTGCAACAGCTCTTGCTTTGATCATGTTGATAGAGCAAACGTACACAAATGTATAGGGAAAAATTGCTACACAATCTTAAAATTGCATAGCAAATGGCATAATATGTGTAGCAAACTGCATATGCTAAACATGTTTCGGAGCCCTGATTCTATTGAACTTGCGGTTGGAAATTTTGATCATGAGTACCTGAATAAAATGTTTCCACATGACTCCTGAAAATATCAAATTTTTTTTGTTTTTTCTAAAGGAGAAAATCTGCTCGCAAACGATACCAATTGTAGTAATGCATAGTGGTTATGAATTGGTAAGTGCATTTGGAAAGGATTCTGGGCTGGGCTTTGCAAAAAAAAATACACTAAATCACGTCACGGACCAACTCTAGAAATTGTGGAAAAAGTTTGCATGTGTTAGTGATGTATCTCTGTAAATTCGATTATGGATCTTATTTTGGATTTGAGGATTCGGCTTTTGTTGGCAAAAACCTGATTTTGCCAACGAGCAAGAAAATGGCAATATGTGTCATCTGCATGAGGGCACATGCTCATCTATGTGTCGTCTGCAAGAGGGCACATAGGGATTGCTTTGGTAGTGTGTGTTTGTCTGTGTTTGTGTCTGTAGTAAAAAATTATAACCTTGAACATAATTTCCTGCTGTTTCCACATATGTGCACACATATTCATGGCACTTGCATGTAATGGTCCTTGGGTAGTGCCCCACAGTTACCCCTCTCAAGTGGGTCAAAGGTCATCTAAAGGAAATTAGAGGTCAAGGCCCAAAAATGGTCAGATTAATCAAATTGTTTGGAATATCCATCAACATATGTGCACACATTTTCATGGCACTTGTATGTAATGGTCCTTGGGTGGTAGTGAAACACAATAACCCCTCTCAAGAGTGGGTCAAAGGTCATCTAGAGGTCATTAGAGGTTATGCCCTCAAAATGGTCAAATTTATTAAATTGCTTGGTACATCCACATGTGTCGATCAGTTTTCATGATACTTGGATGCCACGGTCCTTGGGTAGTGGTCCACATGTTGGTGACCTCTTGTGACCTTGGTGCCCTCATGTGACCTTGGTGCCCTCATGTGACCTTAGTCCCCTTTCACAAATCACTGTAGCAGACGACACATGCATTTGGTGAACACTGTATTTTTTACTGATTTCAACTGGCAAAAAATGGAAGCAGCTCAATATAGCCAGACATAAAAAGTAACACAGAAACGCAGATAGCCCTAACACCCTAAAATATCACGCTGTACTACCATCATGGTATTTTGTGGTATTTGGGGGGGTCTAGTAACACACTTCATTGACCCTGAAATTCTCCTGTGGTATTTTGTGGTATTTGGCAGTTTAATGTCTGAGATATTTTGTGGTATTTAGGGGTTTCTTATGAAATTACGGGTGGGATGTTAGGGTTAAAACCAGGTTTTGTCTATGTGTGGCAGAAACCTGCACACCTTGTCACATTGATTCAAATCATGGAGAGGGTAATTTACCAGGCAACATGAATCAGCACAAGTTGTTCGCCCCAAAAAAAAAGTAATCACTGAGCAGCACAAATCAGTATGAGTTTGGCAGTGTATGGTAATTGTGAGTCTCTGATTGGTTAGGGCTAACAATCTCGTAAAATGTCCAATAGTGAATTTGATTCACTCTAAATTTTGGAACTTGGTATTTTGAGGGGGAATTCAACAGTTACAATCAAGCAGAAAAAATAGGAATTGCAGTCTATTTAGAGTCTATTTAGTCTATTTCCACGCGAAAATAATGGTGTTGCCGGTTTCAATTCGTCGTAAAGAGGCTACCGGTTCCTAAAATCATACCTTTAATCTCATTCTTAAATAGCTTTACAATTTAAGGTCATCTTTAATCCCAATTTCACAATACTTTATGGCATGCCTGGAAAAAGTGGGGAATTTGGGAATCTCATTCCCGGGAAATTTTGATATTTGGAGGGAAATTTTTGATATTTAAATAAAGAAATACATAAGAATTAAAGGGAACTTTTGAAATCTTGGAGGGAAATTTTGCATTGTATTCCCGGGAAATTTTGCATTTTTTCCAGCCCTGCTTTATGGCTTAAATACAACAAGAAAGGACTGCCACCACCCAGTTACAAAAATTAAACAACCCGTTGAACGCAATGAACATACACAACGAGATGCACGTTGGCAGGCGCGCGTGAACGTAGCAAAACTCGGTATGACGCGAGCGCTCAACCTCCAAATAACGTCAATACGCAGCGTGTACTTCTTGGGTTCAATTGTCAAATTGAACCCGGGCATCAGCCAATGAAATTGCTTACATTTTCACAGCTGTTTAAGAATTCACTCATAATTTCTGTCCCTGCCAAAAGTATTTCGGATAAAGTAAGCAGTGTACAGATATCCGGATGTCTGAAAGTATGTGCAAAAATGTTAACCCTTGTGTTTTCACTCATTGTAGGTTAATACATTGATGAATTTCAAAGAGACTTGGAGGGATTGGAGCCTGGGAACTGCTTCAATACACAAGAAGTCAAAGTCTTGTAGAGTTCATGTGGGGTTGGTGAGGACATAGATATGGAACTTGGGAAATACTTCAATACACAAGGCGAGGAGTTAAAAATCATGAGAGGTCATGTGGGGTGGTGGGGATAGATATGGAACTTGGGAACTACCATAATACACAAGGAGAGGACTTAAAATCATGAGAGGTCAATGTCATGTGGGGTTGGTGGGGGCATAGATATGGAACTTGAGAACTACGGTACCTCAATACACGAGGAGTCAAAAGTCATGTATACTTTGTCTCGTCTGAAGTAAGAAGTGGCAACGTGCGCGTACACCCAGTGCCGCCTTTCACTTGCAATGCGCTTGTGCTTTACCTACGAGCGCGCTGAAAGTCGGTTCAATGTATACGCCCGCCTCGCTACTTCATACTTTGAGCTGGACAGAGTATAGAGGTCATGTGGGCTGGTGGGGACATAAATATACACTGCGTAGTTCCGAGTTCTATTTTTTGTTACTTTTTTGGTGTTTTCTGAACAGTATCAAGTTGCAGTGATGGAGCCAGCAACACCAGCTTCACAAGCCCTCTTAGATATATGCCTGAACAAGACAGACTCAGGTAAGTATCAGCACTGTAACATATGTTGCCCCATATATTTTAAATATTCTGTAGCTTATTTCAGAGTTGGTGCACAAAATAAAAGAGTAAAATACAACAAAATAACAATGCTGCAAGGTATAATTAAGGTGCAATGAGAGATTTTGAAGCACCCACCCAACTTTTGTGTCATAATAGGGCCAAATCCAAAATTTGTCAACCTTGCGAGGGACGGAATTCATTTTTCAATTGTCCTTTCTTTCCAGTCAGGAATGAAGACACCTGAAGTATATTACATGAATAAACAAAAACATAAAATAGATGGCCACGATCAAGCAAGTTGCCATGGCAACACATTTTATGGTGCGAGGGACGGAATTTGTCCGTCCCTCGCACAATTTTCATTCATCTATCCTACATCGCCTGCTGTGTCATTTTTAACTTCAAGTATACAGCATGATTAAGCAACCAATATACTTCAATAATAAAAGGAAAAAATATGGCTTAACCTAATAAAGTTGGTATGGCAACTCAATGTGAAAACGCGAGGGACGGAATTGTCGATTCCGTCCCTCGCGCTAACATATTGCATCGCTATAGCAACATGTTCCATTGTGGCCATGCCATTTTCCCCTGCAATTAAAGTGCATTGGCAGTTCATTCCTCAAACCCACTCAAAGTGTTCAATCTACCAACAGGAAAGTTGGACAATTGAAAATGTCACTCAAATTCCGTCCCTCGCAAAAACGGTATTTTTGGATTTGGCCCAATAGTAATTTCATATAAACACTCAATAGATTGCATACCTTGTATTTGGCTACAGAAATGTCTTAAAAGAGAGAGAAAAAAGGTGATTTTGATTTGCAAATATTTCAATATAAAATAAAACATAGGCTGAATTTCGTTTTTAGGGGCACCTGATATGTGAAATCTCTCGTTGCACCTTTAAGTCCTTCATAATAGTATCATCAGTACTATTCTATTTCTAACTTGCTTCCACACTTCATTCTATTGCATTTGTGGTAAAATTGTTTTTAATACATTTGTTGGATATTTTCTGTACAGAGACAAGTTTTCCGACCTACTTGACACAGTATCAAGTGCCAGTCTCTCTGTTGACAAATCACCTAGTGACTCCCAGTCATCAGTTAAGACAGCCCAGAAAAGAAAATATGCTGTAGCAATAGGTGGCAATGTCAAGGAACCGAGTCTGGTGTATACACCTAACAGAACTACAAGGTATTTGAACACCCTGGTTTTCTAAATAGTACTGCAGGGTAATTTACTGAGCATTGCAAAATGACATAAACAAGCTTTGATGAAATTTCTAAACCTTTCTTTAAAAAAAGGGGGGTGCTTAGTAGATTTCTCCACAAAACACCAGTGTACAATGCTCTGGGAAATTATTGAGGATCTCAATTCGATACAGAAAATCTGGTGGGGTCTTTTACAAAACATTTAAAAATAGACATTAGGCCAAGAAAAAAACAAGTTGTCTCAGAAGACTGTGCGCATTTTGTTTAAAATTGGTCTTTGGCTGCATTTTTTTAGGTTTTACTCATTTGAAATTTGAGAAGAAAAAAATTCAGAAAAAAAATGGAAATTTGGCCGCGAAACGGTCGAAAAATTGAAAAAAGTGGGTCAAAAATGCAATTTAAAAAAAAATCCCGCATTTCGCATTAGCATTTTTCTAAAAAAAAATTAAAAAAAACGCATTTCGCATTGCAATTTTTCACATTTCTTCTGAGACAAACTTTTTTTTTGCCTTATCATTTTGTTGGTTTTTCATAAGATTATATGATCTAATAAGCCAATCAGAGACATGGTAAGAAAAGCTAAATGTGCATACAGATTTAGGTCTATTTTGATTGGTCACTCATGTTATGTTATACATGTAATGAGCCAATCAGATGTACTGTAAGAAAGGTTAAATAACCACAACTTTTTGAGATGCTTGGGATTGGACCAAGGAGGATTAAAATCAGGAGATGACACTTGTGGACAAATGGTGGTCCCTGACCTTTGTTGTATTGGGGGCGCTACAGCGGCTCTGTTCGATTTTAAGGTAAAACTGGGATAACAATACTTAGGCGATAATCTTGTAGACTATTGGACTTAAAATGTAAAATTGGTGTTTATGAAAGCTGTAAATTTCTGCATTGTTATAATATCCGATATACGGTGAATTAAGTTATTTTTACAAACACAAATAGTAGGGAATTTCCATGCAGAATTGGGAAATTAACCCATACAATATCTGCAGAATTTTAGGTAAATAAAGAGGACCCTCAATCGGTCGCATCAAGCTTAGTGAGGAGCAAATACGAAATTCAGCCTATGTTTTACATTGAAATACAAGCAAATCCATATCGCCTTTTCTCTCTCTTTTAAGACATAGCGAAATACAAGGCAAGAAATCTATTGAGTGTCTAATCTATATGAAATTACTATTGTGACACACTATTTGGGTGCCTCAAAATCTCTTGTTGCACCTTTAAAGTATTACAATAGCATACTTGTAAAGTAAAGCTTTAAAGTGTGTTTGCCATTAAAATTAAGAACTTTACTGATTTAATTCAACACAGTGACATAAACATTGGTGCAATTTATCAATGAATTCACTTACAAATAACCCAGTTGTACAATGTACATACAGGTGGAAATCGGGAGACTGGAATAATTCGGAAGAATGATAAATATAGTGGCTTGGCCATGGGTCAAACCCAAGACCTTATGGTGAAGTGTGAGAAAATGTCTGCTGTGGAAACCTGCTCTCTCAATTAGATATTCAAAATACTTTATGTGATCAGTGTGGAATGTGTGATGTCAAATTTAGGGTCATTCTGGGGTCTGCTACATAATGTTCAAAGTTGTGACTTTCATGTTGTTTGTTAAACACTCTTGCTAGTTTTAAGCATCTATCCTGAGAACTGCATAGTAAATGATAATATTTTAATATTTACAGCAAATCTCTGGGTGTCCAGTCATCTCCTGTTCCCAGTGTTCCCACACAGCAGTCTTGTGAAGTTGCCTCACTGGATATCAATGAAGGTTTGTAGTTTAGGTGCATTTCATGATTATAGCCAAAGAAGAAGAGAAATAAGGAGATGGTTCAACTGTTACTTCAAAGATAAACTGTTCATCCGCCTATTAAATCCCAGAAATATTCCAATTACTCAGTGGTCAACTGGTATTTGTACAGAGACTATACACTATGGTCGTGACCAGTACAGCGAAACTTACTCTTCTGCATCACTTACAGATAACTTTGACCCCAAATTTTCAAAGCATTTTGACATTCTGGACACTTTCGGACACAAACAGGTGTGGTTGGGGTGAATTCAAAATGCATTTATCTAATCATTCATCATATCATATTTCACAGGAACTAACCGGATATGTTTAAATTAGGCTAAAATATCAACATCCTTTATTGACCTCAAAACATTAAATCAAGGTTAGCTTACCGAAAAAGGGTTGCTTTTGCTGTTTTCTTTCATTAAAAAGTCACTGTTTTCCTCAATTATTTGCCAACGAATAAAATAAATAATTATTGGTCAGAACAAACGTGGAGTTCCTTACCAGCAGAGAACATTTAGCTAGAAAATTAATAAACTGTTTTAGTAGCAGTGTGTCAATTACTTCCTGTTGTGAAACTTTCCCAACTGGCCAAGCTTGAGTCGGATGAACAGATTACTTCAAAGGTCCAATCAAGCGGCCCTTGAAGTTTCCCAAACAATGAGCCGGTGAATGAGAGTAATCCTGGGTAATCGGATTTCAAAATCGAGCCAATTCCTTCTTTCTCATCTTCTCTGATTATAGCACCTTCATTTTTGCTTATGGTTCACTTGCTATCCTCAAGAAAAGGTTATTTTTAAACTGTCAGTTGCATTTTGATTTTATGAGTGAATGTTTGTATCATACTGCCCCATAGGCTACTTTGTTGTAATTTCTGTCCCTTTACAGACAGAAAAGACAAAATTGTAAATGTCTTTCTAGAGATGGATTGATTATGTATGTACATACACCGGGTTCATGAGATAATATCAAAATACTCAATTTTTTGTAGGAAAGGTCAGGGCGAGACTGTGATCACAAATGCCCATATTAAAGACACTATCAGTGATTGAAAAATATTTGAAATTTGCAGAATAGCTCAATTTGAGGGATAAGTCTTTAGAATTCCATAATGTAATACCGTTTCCATCCAGCTGTAAATTGACAGAAAAGGAAGAAAACGGCATGTTCAAAGATCCGATTCCCATCAATTAACGTGTTGTAGTAAGTGTCTCCCGTTCGGACAGTTATGACTAAAATCTCAAAAAATTCTTTCCTTATTAGGTTGCTCTGGTCTTATCATTTTGCAGGATATGTTAGATACCTGTACTTGTTAAAAAAAAGCAAAAAATAAAAAAAATATCTGATTTTTGAATGATTTTTTCGATTGCTGATTTAGCAAATCACTGATAGTGTCTTTAAATTTTAAGTACTCAGGGTGGATTGGGTTGCATTAGTATTGCTCAGAATGTAAATGGGCCTGGATTCAAACCAGAAACCTTCAATTTTATTACGCAGTAAGCCATGAGAGCTACTCAGTATTCAGTGTTAATGAAATCTTTAAGGCTTGGGTTTGTTGTACAGTGAGATTTCCTCCCTATTTGTACAGCGTGAAAACAGTATCATAGAAGGTGGGGTTCACTTGTAATGTAGGTTGAAAAGATTACATGGCGCTTATTAGTACCAGGGGTATAGCTGATTGGGGCATTAATGAATGGGTACTGACTACTGATTGGGAGGGTACCAGCCATTTTTTGCAAGTTTTTTCGTAGAATTTGTTAATATTTAACATTGATTTGATGCACATGCTCCCATGATTCTATGCTACTACTTGTACATTTCCAAACATTATTTTAGAATGGATCCATAAACTCCCAAATACATGATAAAGGCAATGAACTTGTTAAATAATCAAAAACATCAACATTTTACTTTATGAAGTGAAACAAATTCTAGTAAAACCCAATTACATATCATAATAATAATAACTTTGAGTATTTTTAATGCGCGACAGATTCACATAAACATGCTCAAGGCGCTGTGCTCCATCCGTAATAGGAGCTCAGCAGATCAGAGAAAGCATAATACCAGATCAGATTTATGCCAAGGAACTTGATTTTAGAAGCAGAAGCAAACTGGTGTACACGGCCAATTTCTTCATGGTAGTTACCACACAGCTACCACCGAGTAGATTTGGATTACCTACCCAGTAGACGTACACTCACCGGCCAGGATTCCGTGTATTTTTGCCGCATAGATGGATAGTGTACACACAGTGGCTGTCTCCCCCGTCGTGGAGTAGCTACGTGGTTACACCGGCTCTCAGCGCGTGCGGTATTGCTCATGGCTAATTTTGTTTTTTAGATATTTTTGGCATATATTTGCATTTTTTTATTACATGTGCGGGAATATGGGTTTTTGATGATGCCCGATTTGAATTTCGTACTGATTTTCCTAAAAAACATACAAAAAATGCTAAACAGAGAACAAATGTATAGCGTCCTCATTTCATGAAATTTTCATCCACTCTCAAAATGGTGTCGTGGTAACCGTGGAGTAGCTACGTGGTAGCTGCGTGTCTACTCCGGTACTGTCTACACAACATCCACCTTCTCTCCACCTAGTGGGCAATTACAGGGTAGCCATTGGGGTAGGTACAGCAGAGTAGCCACATCACTGTATACCTAATACCTGTGTACTTTGCAAGCCCTGTCTTGCAGCTACTGCCTCGCAATTAGCCCAGTGTGTACTTTGCAGTAGCTGCCGCGGTAGACATGGTGTAGCTGCCGTATAGGCTACCACGTGAATAAGAAAATGGCCGTGTACCCAGAGAAAACCTACGTGAACGAGTATAGATTTAGAAACCAAATCCACATAAAGCCACTGAGATTTAGCCCCTAAAGGGAATCGAACCTGAGACCTCATTGGTGAAAGGCGAGGGAAGATACACTATGCCACCTGCCCCCCCCCCATACAGCATCACTGAAAGTGCCAATGATTGTGTGTAAAAGAATATTTAACTCTTGTGCGGTTGAATATCCTTCTTGAATCTACTCTGCCATTTTCTTTTCCTCAACCACCTCTTTTTCTATTTAACAGGTTTTAGCAGTGAAGAGTTGGAGCGGCCATGTTTTCCCCACTCATCCCATGTGGGACTCAAAGTTCCCCTGCTCTTATCAGAACCAGATACAGAACCTGTTGTACAGGTATGAAAGAACAAGTAAAAGTTGTACTGGATTAACTCTTCAATCAAACATTAACCTAATAAGCAATCTCATTATCGCTCATATAAGTACATTTTTCTCATAACTATTAAAACATTGAATATTTACAATGACTATTTATCCCTTTGGTAAAAATTTTACCTTTGCATTTTTTCAATGTTAACCTTTTAAGCAGTATATTAGAGAAATTTGAAGGCCAGGAAAGTACTTTCATTAAAGAATTAAAACTAAACATTTGGTTTTTACTGTTTAACCATCTAAGCCCTAGTAGTTTGCATTTTCCATCATGTCTCTGAAAAGAAAGGTTGGATTTCTAAGAGCAAAGTATCATGTTGAATGATAATGTTTGTATTATCAATACCTAGGATTTAATTAATACCTGATAAGTTTTGTGTATACAGCAGGACATGGTTGTAATTTGCCTTTGTTTTAAGCAGCTGGAAAACATTTCATTTGTTTTTTGTTTATATCATAGGTACCGGCCACTATCAACCGATACTTGAGAGATTACCAGAGGGAGGGAGTGAAGTTCTTATATCGGCATTTCATTAAGAATGAAGGTGCCATTTTGGGAGATGACATGGGCTTGGGAAAAACAGTACAGGTGGGAAAAATATTTCCAGATTTGAGTGTCAAACTATTAAGTATGTAATACTAGCAATTCGCATGAATAAATCTTAGGCTAAATAAATGTCTCAAGTTTGTCTAGTGAGTTTTCAAAGTGGGAAGAATAATACTGCTGAAGTTAAAGGATTCTCATTCACATTCTCTGCAGGTGTGCTTGCACAGCACTTTACCACAAATATCTAGAAAAAAAGAAAACCCATAATTTGGCAAAACAAATCAAGCACCAAAATTCAAATGTACATATGAGGCTTGAGACACTATTTTATATCCTTGATTGTAATGGGAAAGACCTGTTTTTTTATGGTGAACATAAATCAACAGAAATGTAAAAATTAGTGGATGGACAAAGTTCTTTGTGAAAGAACGAGCTGTGAACACTTGGCAATGATTGTTTTGTTCATTGTGTACCAGCAAGTCTAAAATTGTCAAATCTATACTGGACAACACCAATGAATACATGATTTGACATCTATTTAAAATGGTGTTGTTGTATGAAGATTAAAATGTATTTGTAGCATAAAACAACATCGCAAGTAATCTACATTTCAGTCATCATTGTAATCCTAGCTACCTTAGGTGCTGGCCTTTTTGTGGTTTGCTGTTTGGCAAGACATGACCAAGAAGATTGTTCAGGAAGGCTACCATAATCCACAAAAGGTAATGAATGTATGGGTATACCTGTAACCCGCGCCCCCAAAATCCTCTAAACCAATCTTCTATAGGCCTGAATTGTCCATGCTTTTGTATATGAAAGTGTACTCGTTTGAAAGTCAAATTTTGAAGACATCAAACTAGTTTTTCTAGTAGTATCAATTTTTAAAAAGGTAACAGATGGGAGCTCTTGGAGTACCAAAGTCAATGTTTATTAGTCAACTTTTTCCATTAATCACCGAGCACTATCTGAATTATAATTGGTGGTTTTTTTTCCACAGAAATTGAAATCTCCCAGGGCTCATCAAACAGATGTGTATTTAATCATCTGGCCGGCTAATGCGGTGTTGGTATACTGGGGGCTGGATGAGTTCTGAGAAACAGTGGACTTACTGCACAACAGGGTAAGCAGGTTAACATCAACTAACAGTCTTATAGGCAGCTACACTGAAATAACGGGTGAGATAAGCATGCTAACATTAACTAACAGCTCTGATCGGCAGTCTAACTGGACATAACAGGTAAGATAGCAGCTAACATAAACTACAGGGGGGGGCCCTCTGATGGCAGGCCTAACTGAAATAACAGGGTGATATAAGCAGCAACATTAACGTAACAGGCTCTGATAGGCAGGCTAACTGAAATAACAGGGTAAATACAGGCTACATAACTAACAGCTGTTATAGGCAGCTAATACCTGAAAAATAACACGGGTCAAGATAAGCAGTCCACATACACTAACAGGTCTGTGATAATGCAGGCTAAACTAAAAACAGGATAAATAATTGGCAATAACAGTAAGATAGGCAGGCGTAACTGAAAATAGCTGGTAGGTAGGGCCAACTGAAAATAACAGTTATATAGGTAGACAATCCAAAAATAAAAATGAAATAGACAACTTAAAATAACATTATGATAAGCTAACATGGACAATAGGCACAAACTGATAATAACAAGTTGAAATAACAGGCTAACTGAGAATAACATTTTTGATAGTTAGGCAAACAAAAATAGCGAGATAGGCTGATAACTGAAACTAACAAGGAGATAAGCCTGTGAAACTAAACAAAGGGTATAAGAGGCTACTGAAATAAACCGTTTGCAGCCAAGCCTCTGAAAGTACTGCGTGGAACAGCATGCTATTGAGTGAAATAATAGGAGCGATAACATTGGTATTCTATGGGCAAGACATTAAAATTCCCTTTGGAGAGAAAGTAACATACCAATGTATTTGATCACAGTGTTGACAAATTGAATAGGTTGTGGTTTGCAATTTATGTCTCTCATCATCTTTGGATATGATTTCAGTTTTAATTTTCGTTCAGGGCCTTATACTCACCCTGATCTATTATTACCCAAAGCCCCTTTTTCAAATGTTGTATTTGCTGGTTGTACGATGATGTAACTTTTTAGGTAGTGTACCCAATATTGTACTCAGGCAAAAATAGTGTGACAGACTCGTCACAAGTTATTGCATTAATTGGCTACACCATGGCTGACTTTCTCTAAATCATCATGTACCATTTAATGAACATACAAACTCCTACACCTAGCCCCACTGTCTCCTACTGCAAATTTACTAACAATACATATGCTGTTGAAAGAGAACAATTAAAGGCTGACTCAGAGATTTCGAAATAATATTTTTTTGTGTTAATAATTAAAAAAAATCGATGTTTTTTTGTTTTTTAACCTAAAATGCACATTCCAAAGTTTGAGATGAATCAATTTTTTCGTTTTGATGTTACGCATTTATGTATATATTACGTTGGGGGGGCCATAGTGATAGCTGTATAACAAAACTTCACGGATACGAAAGGACTTCGATTGAGCTTAGTGGTTTCAACCAAGGATAATATTATTGGACAGAAATATTGTTCTATGCAAAAAACACAATTTTCTTTGAAAATTGAGGGTGCCCTCCTCAGGAAATCTCTGATCAACTTTAACCATAACATTGTAACAAGAAATCACTGATCGTAATGGGACAGTGGGGAGATATACACCTGGCACGAAAGTATCTCGGCATGTTTTTCGATCATATTGTGCAAAGTCAGACCATTTTGGAAAGTTGGTCGAAATATCATTTTGTGTGCTTTATCTTGCTCTTTCATTAACACATCGCCTGAAAAAAGCGTGCAAAATGGCTGAAATAGAGTGCCCGAAAGACGCAACCCCCTAACCAAAAGTTGCAGTTTTTTGGATTTTTCGACATGGTAACTGTGTGGTACAACTCACTAATACGTGTGTATGATTTTACACAAAGAGGTTTTCGGACTGAATGAGCGAGAAAGCCATGTTCGTTCCAGTACACTGCAATGCCCATTGAAAATCCCAAAAACTGCAACGTTTTGGTTTTGGGGGTTTGCATCTTTCAGGCGTTTTATCCAGCCATTTCTTCCACATTTTTTACGAAGCAAGGTGTTAAATGAAAGAGCAAGACACGACCAGAACATGTTACATTCGAAATTTTTCAAAATGGGAGAACTTTGGCACAATACTGATCTAAAACGTGCCTAGATACTTTTTGTGCCATGTGTATAGAAAGGCATGTATTTTTAAGCCTATCAATGAAGCGTTTATATAATTCTTCGTTCATTCCTTCATTAATTCCTTCCTTCCTTCCTTCCTTCCTTCTTCCCATCTCATTCATCCTTCATATTTCATTCCTCATTCATTCATATTTATTCATTACTCGCATATCAAAATACAAACGAAGATAAAAATAAAACATTATACATACAAAAATTGATCAACTCGCAACACGATTTTACCGAGGTATAAAATCGGAATTTTTGGAATGGAGTCACTCAAAATGTACCAGGATAGCCCAAAAGCCTCAAAAATAGTGAAGCTTATTTCCATTGTAGTCCCTTTAAAGAAAAAGAGAGGATGGAGGAAACCAGCCGAACGCAACGGAACCAATAAATATAAAACTTTAACACCCAAACCCCAAATATTTCGCCAAAATGCTGAAACAAAAGAAAAGCAGAGCCCAATTAATACTAATGACTGAACTCCTCTCTGCTATTATGGTCTGATCCATCAGATGTTTTTTGATGGCCTTTCTAAACTGGGCCAGATTGGTAATCTGCTTGATGGAATTTGGTAATGAATTCCAATGTTTGATGCCACTGTATTATTTTGTGTAGAGAATAACATGTTTTAGTTTAACAAATAATATAACTGTGATTGGCAAAAAATACCGAATTGCCTGAATGGCTGTTTTATTGACAGGAAGTTCCATGGTAAAAAAGACAGAAGTGAGACTTTGCTGAAAGCTATGAGAGGTAAACTTGACGTGGTGCTGACAACGTATGAGACATACAGGTTATATCTGGTAAGTGATACTTGTGGGATTGATTGTGTATGTTTGAAACAGAGTTGACATTAAAACGTACAAAAATAAATGGTTATTTTGTGGGTATTTTGCATTCAATTATCAATGTATTAACAATTAAATGGCTTCTGGTGCTCTCAATTTTTGTCAAAACTGATTTCTTTGCAGGTTTGTATTCCTTTTACATATGTTATCCCTCACGTAAAATAAATAAGCATAAAAAAATTCTTTATATATCAACTAATTTTGTAATAAAACAAATAGCTTAGATTTAACAATTGAATATGAGAGAACATCATTAGCTTTAAATTTACCTGTAAATCCTTCATACATTCCAATAACCGTACGTAATATTATCATTGGCTTTTAAGATGTTCTTGATTATTATGGGTCTGTAAATTTAAGTATTAAAATGAAGGAGTCGTAAATTCAATTCCCAATCTATCCATTGTAGCTATTTTAAGGAATTGTGTATTTTTGCTGGAAGTGTGTATGTGTGTGTGTCGCTTTACAGGTACCCACACATTTTACAGATGAAAAACATATCTTATGAGAAAGTGCAATAATTCATGGTGCTTTTTACCCTTGAATTCCACAACTTCATGATATTTGCTGTTTGCAGTTTCAAGGTTATAATTAAAATAGAAATTAAGCCCTATAAGGAAGAATTATTTGTGCTGGCTTTTTAAATTCACAGTTTTAAAGTTAAGTGCAAAAAATCAAAAAATGAAAACCTTGCCACAAAACAGTACCAGAGGCTGTTTTGAATCAATCCCACAATGCATTGCAATGGGCCTATACTGTACTGTACTAAACACGTGTCAGTACTTAGAGATAAAGTGTTCAAGAAGTTTAAGAACCACAAGACATTTCATGGTCATGCAAAAACAAAATCCCTAAGTACTAGCACCTTGTGGACTAAAATGAGGGTAAAAGTCAGGGTTTTCATGTGTTATAAGAATAGGATTTTTTGTGGGATCACATGACCTTATTGAAGTGAATTTCCCAAAACCCGTGCATTGTGGGATGGTCTCAATACACCCTCTGATACGATGGCAAAACAATATGTCAAATAGTATTTTTATTTGTTATATTCCAGGATGAGTTGCACAAAGTGAAGTGGGCTGCTGTGTTTGTTGATGAAGTACACAAGATCAAGGTAAAGGATATATCCCTGTAATGGCCTGTAACATTGTAATTAAGTATGCTAAACATCATTATTTTAACAATTTCAAGCTTAGAGTCTGGACAACCTAATAATAATTGGTAGTATTAAAAGTAGTAAAACCAAAGTTTTAAATCCGGTTTTGTCCCCGCTAACGGGGGGTGGCCGGATTCACCATACATTCTCAGCAATACTGCTGTGTGAGGATTGATTGAAACAAAGGATAATTGACCGGATGACCTTCCTGACGTCATTGTGCTGGATGGCCGCCATTAGCTCTCCAAAGCCGACGCTCTTGTAGGTAGATCTTCTTTTTTAGTTCTACCAGGGTAACCAGCTACCCTCCTCATCAAATTTCCTTAGAAACCCAATGGGGTGATGGTTTAGCCACCGACAACCCAGCCCTGGGACAGGTAGTACTGTTTACCAGGATACCACTAGCAGGCCTTCAAGAAAACATGACCTGACTGTCAGGTTAATAACTGCGTATTTATCTTTTGCGATCAAAATGAGAAAAATCAATACACATGTGCTGAGAGTTTGATGCATCTAATGTGTACGGCCTGAAGGTACATGTGCATTGAACAAGTTAGTTTAGTTAGTTAGACCAAAGTTTTAAATCCGGTTTTGTCCCCGTAAACGAGGGTGGCCGGATTCACCTCACACTCAGCAATACTGCTGTGTGAGGATTTATTGGAGCAAAAGATAATTGAAAAAAAAAAAAAAAAAAAATGTGCTGGATGGCCGCCATTAGCTCTCCAAAGCCGACGCTCTTGTAGGTAGATCTTCTTTTTTAGTTCTACCAGGGTAACCAGCTACCCTCCTCATCAAATTTCCTTAGAAACCCAATGGGGTGATGGTTTAGCCACCGACAACCCAGCCCTGGGACAGGTAGTACTGTTTACCAGGATACCACTAGCAGGCCTTCAAGAAAACATGACCTGACTGTCAGGTTAATAACTGCGTATTTATCTTTTGCGATCAAAATGAGAAAAATCCATTACACATGTTGCGGAGATTTTGATAGCATCTAATGTGTACGGCCTGAAGGTACCATGTGCCTGAAAAGCCATCAAAATAAAATTGTCACCGGTCTCAACAAAAAAGTAGCAGAGAGATACTGGAGAGTTACAATTGACAAAAAATCATTGCCAGTTGCCACTACATTTGCAGATTTTACCTGGCATCTCTCCTGACTGTACAACAGTTTGTTTTTTTAGGGTTCATTCATGTCAAGCATTGCGTGGTATTTATGGTCTGTTCTATGAACAATTATTGTTATGCCAGAGGGCTTTCCCTGTTATGTTACCAAACCTGTTGGTGCTTGCCTCTGGCGAAAATTACATCAAAATTTCCCGGTTAGAATCCCGGGGTGGGGTCGTGGCACTTGCCGGGTTTTATTCGGGTACTACCAACTCTGGATTGATTGCTCCAGCTATTGAACAGGAGGCTAGTAGGACGATAGATCTGTCCGAAAATTTTCAATGAAAAACGCGGTAATGAACAAACGTCCTTCGATGGTAACCAACAATCCAAAATAAAAATAGGGGGTCACGAACTTCGTTTTTCATAATAATATTGATTCAAAATACCTATTTTTTTGCCATTTTTGATCAAAACTTAGTACACAAATCTTATGGCATTTGATTTTTTGTTTTTTACGACAGACATTTTTAATTATAAAAAAAATTCTGCTCGCAATTTTTTGATGAATTTAATAAATTTAGCGCACTACAAAGCCTTCGATTAAGAAAGAAAAAAGATGGGGTCACCGAACTACTTTCTCATAATGTGAACAAATAGCACGTTTTTTAGTCCAAATTGTGAAAAACTGTCTATGCGCCTTCGCAGGCGTCACACGCCACATAGGTTACGCAATACACCGCGTCTAATGCTCTCGCGCGATGATTGTATCGATCAGCATTTCATAGTAAAAGACCAATATCCTATTTACATCTCTGTTATAGCCCTTTTACTGCGAAGACATTCTTCTGAAAATCTGAGAAATTGGGAGCATTGAATAAAATACACGTAAACAGAAAGTATGCCCCACCCTGCCCGTGGCAACCTTCAAATACTGTAAAGTTTATGGAATTTTGCATTTGGAGTATTTTACCGGCAATTTTTGCAACACATACTCTAAAAGTCGTTGTAATTACTGTAAATGCACCGACGTGTAATTTTTATGGAGCCAGAAAGTAACTCTCTCACTTCCAAACTAGAATAGTATAAGATTAAAATTTTTTTTTTATGCGTTTTCAATGTTTATTTCCGTCTCTGAAACTACCTTATCTTTTAAGTCTTTGGAATTTAGTGACAGGAGGGGGAGGACAGATGGAGGTTCACTAGCGCTGCGGGGGAAGGGGGTAACTTTTTTTAGGTAGGATGTGTGCCCCGAATTCCGAACTTGGGGGCATGGGGCCTGATTTCATTATTTTCATTTCTCAAAGTAGGTCCTTAGGAACTCAGTAAAATTTGGCTAAAATTTAGCTTCTTAGGTTAAAAAAATTACAAAATTAGACCTCAATAACGGAAATTATGCATCGCCTCCTTCTAACACATGTAGGCCTACAGACGTTTTCTTCTCCATCCGCCTCATCGACTTAACCGCCGGCGCCGTTTTTTCACGTACAGCACTTTGGTTTGCACTTTCAAATTAAGGTTGCATTTCATGATCCTAACACTTTTCATTTGTTTCTCGTTCACCATATTCCTCGAGAAAAGGTTTATTTTCCAAATTAAATCGATCCGGACGGTGCAACCATAGCCACTGCGTTTGTCATTTCTATCCTAACGGAAACCAGACAATTTTCCAGTGCATGTCAATTTCGCATATACATTGGCACACACACAGACCATAAGATCAGATAATATAAGAACTTTTTTACAAGGATTTATAAAATTCTATATTTGGTCAATTTGAAGGGTGGTTGTGACAGACACGAGCAGGCCTACATATATTTAGAACAAGTAAAATATTGGATTCCAAATTCCTACAATTCAAGTCGTCTTTTTTTAACTAATAACAATACTTTCGCAGCATCATGGGGAAATATAGAAACCACAGTCACCATCATTCATCCAGGGTCCTTTTCGGTGATTTTTTTTTCCTCAGAAGTATTGGAGGTTCTTGGCATTTTTAGGTTTTACCGTCATGTTCAGGCTTCTCGCGGGCCTTCCATAGTTTTAGTGCGGGGCATAATACGCATGCCCGGCGCGCTGCCTGATTTACGCGCGAGTCCCCTTCAGAACGCTACGCAAGCATTTTTATTGGAAAATCCAACTTGGAAAAGTGCCAGATCTAGTGCGCGGACTAACGTGTCCTAGCCTCCTTAAATACAGAAATTACGCTCTCCTCCATGGTTCACTTGGAATTGGGCAAATGGATCATGAAAGCATCCCGTCCTTCGGAGGGGACGTTAAGCCGTCGGTCCCGTGTATCAGAGAGTCACAACTGTATATGTACATCGCAGTCAGTGTCGAATAATTATAAGAGTAGGGTGTAAACCCCCTGACTGTTCCCAATTCCCCCCAGCCATCAAATAGCGGCCATTTATGAGCTATCCCGTATCATGGATACACGCGGCCCCGGATAAGCCACTAGCTTTGAACAAATCCTGACACCACCACAAAGCCATTACCAAACAAAAACAAAAACGTCTTCTAAAATGTCATATTCAGCCTCATAATGCATGATTTTATACCACCTTCAGTGTTCATCATGCCATTATATATACGCGTTTTTCTTTATATTACGTTGGCCACAATGACGCAACAAACACAATTGACATGAATGTTACATATGAGGTAAACATGAATGAATAATAAATCAATTTTTATAATTGCCAACATTGGTGAAAGTGGTCATATTGGGTCACAAATGGAGATAAACTGTGGGCCTTTTTGAGTCATTTGAGGTGATTTTTTTTAATTCCTAGACTATCACTGATCATAAGTGAGTAAAGTAAAATTAAAATAAACAAACCCAAATTAAAGTAAAAATATTGCTATATAATATGTGCTCTGTGATATCCTGGTTTTTCTAAAGTTGGAGGGTGTAGATTTTGTAAAGTATGACAATCTTGTGTTGTAATCCATAAGATGTGCATAGACCTCAAACAAATCATCAGAAACAATGCACCATTGTCATAATTGCAAACCGTTTTCCCAACCATCTGTTGGTGATAATGCAGATATATGCCATGGCACAGATCACGACCATGTGCGCAATTATTTATTTTGCATTTGAATGTGATATCACCAAAATGTCATTGGTTGAGTCAATTGACATTGGATCACCAAGCAGTGATTGGCTGTTGGTAACTCCATTTGACTTTCACTGTGCATGAGTTTCTGAATATTCTACAAGGTCTTTGAAAAGGTCTACAGCAGCAATCCAGAAAGTTTTGCCTATTTCAGTAAGAGCATTCATTGCCAATTGTACAAAATATATTCAATATTGAAGATGCAAATGTGTTCTAAAAATTCATGAATGATTCACAGCTCTGGTGTGTGTGTGGGGGGCGGGGGTATTTGCAAGTACAGAGTTACATTGTGGGCATATTTTGCATAGGGGGGTACCCCCACAGTGAAGTGTTTTGAAACGGTCTAAAATGACATTGTGAGCTTAACAAAATATGAAAGAAAAATACCCCCTCCATGTTTCTTTATGTTACTGTGTATTGTGATACACATACCACCACAAAGACACACACACTATTTCAATGGTCCCCACCTCCCATAATGCATTGCTATACTAAAAATTGCATTCCCACAATGCATTGATATACTAATTTTATACCCCCCAACAATGCACAACCACAAATACACCCACAATGTAGCTGTTGTCGTACCTGTGTGTTGTGTATGTGAATATGTGTTTTCTCACTTTCCTGATTAACATCTTTGCAGCAGCTGATATTAACAAACATTTGTGAATATTTAGATACAAATTTTCCTTATGTTTTAGGCTCCGGATTCATTGATTACTCAAGCTTTGAAGGAAGTGAATACATTAAGACGCTATGGTCTGACTGGCACTGCATTACAGAATGAGATGACTGAGTTATGGTGTGTTCTGGATTGGTAAGTTGTCTCACTTATTAGGTGGTCTGTTAGGAAAGACCTTATGGCAGCGTGATTCGTGTGTGTGTCAGTCTCTGTGTGTGTGTCAAACTTTTGGTATAACACTTTTGGTTAAATGCTGTCTAGCATTTTATTGCAGTGATGAATAAATTCATACTTGGTATGCTTATACATTGAGGCAAGGGGTCTCATTTGGTGTCACCGATGAGGAGGTCAAAGGTCATTCAGGGGTCACTTAAAATCATCTTGTGCATGTGGTATACTTTTGGTTAAATTGTTTTCTAGCATTTTAGTGCATTGATGGATGAAGTCCATACTTGATATCTTATCAGAGAGCAAGGGGTTTATGTGGGGTCACAGATAAGGAGGTCAAAAGTCATTCAGGGGTCACATAGGGTCATTATATCTTGTGCATGTGGTATACACTTTTGGTTAAAATGTTGTCTAGCTTTTAAGTGCAGTGATGGATAAAGTTATTCTTTGACCACATAATCAGACACCTATTTTTTTCTGCTTACGGTTAAGTCATTTGCAGTACTTACATGACACATTCATTATACACCACAGATTTCTATTTATACACTAGATAGCAAACGCCAGCTCAAAAGCCGTAACCATCTTTTCCCGCAGCGCCTACTTATTTCCATAGCGTGGTGTACCAATTTATTCATATATTCCCTGATTTACATAGCGTGGTGTACCAATTTATTCATATATTCAGCATTTGCATAGAAAGATGTACCGTTTCCAGGCCAACAGGTTACGGCGCATGCGCGTACGAGTGCGAGTTTCGAATGGATACCGTAATGAATATTATACTTTTCAAAACACGGTTACGGTGGCCGCCTATTCTTCAACGCGGGCGTACGGCATCTCTGTTATTAATATCTATGTTATACACTGATACCTTTTGATTTTGGTATATCACACATTTCACTGAGGAAAGATGCTATTGCAAGCATTGGAAGTCAGCAGCTAGGCTAGTACAGTTAAAATGCCTTGATTCACTTATTTTGAAAATGTGCGTGTCTAGGCACTCCAAGATTTCCACTTCGTTTACAGCCTGTCTCAAAAAATGGTACAATCAAAAACCGATTTTTTTTCAATATTATATGTCAACATAAGTAAGTCGTTTTGTACATCACATTAAAGAGAAAGACCAGGCTTTCCAGGATTTTTTGTTTCATCTCATTTGCTTGTTCAATCCAGAGATAACTTCAGTATGCTGCGGAACACAGAAATCGAGTTTGTGCCACTTTCTGGTTGAGTGAAAACGGTGAACGAATTTGTTAAACATAAGTTATTCACACTTGAACAGATATGAAAATCTTTAAAAAGGGATTCACTTCATACAGAAACTCTAAAACAGCTACGTAATGGTGGAAGTTATGACCAGTAAGTTCTGGCTTTAAGATCAAGTGAATAACATTCGACATACTGTTGTTTTGTTAAACATGAAGAGACCATGAGCGTACAGCTGGCGTACAGCAACCTGGAGGAGAGTTTTTTTATGGTCTTGAAGTATCATGAACGCAAATTCCTACCAACACTTTGATACTTTGCTTCAAAATTCAAATTTTTGTTGACTTCAACAATTAGTAAATGCACAAAGATAGTGCAATATTTTAAACCATTCTTTGGATTTGTAGTGTTTATTTTGGTCGCAATTACATTCCTCTGGCATGATTTTTACGCTACCATTTGTCATAAATTTTAAAGTTCCATTTTCATTGACGTGCAATAAATATTTGTATTGTTTATTATTATGAAAAGAAGATATTTATCTTGAACCTGATTATGTTTTGACTATTAAAACTTGTGTCGATAAACTAGACTTCTTTGTTTACTTTAATCTGTGTTTTTTTTTGTTTCTCTTGTAAGTGCATCTTCTTGTGGAGCTGAAGACAGGCATGGCACTATACGGGCGCAAGCAACTCTGCCCATGCATAAAGTGGCACAAAATCGATTTTGGTATATCGCACTAAATTGATTATATATCTGGATTGACAAAAGCAAATAAGATGATTGAAACAAACACCATTGGAAAGCCTGGTCTTTGTTCTTTAATATTATACCAACTAAGAGTGACTTATTTTGAAATTTCATATTTAACCAATTTTTTTTCTGATTGTACCATTTTTTTTGAGACAGGCTGTATTTAGACTCATTGGTTATACATTATTACTGACTGGTATTCAAAAGAAATGCATTGTCTGTAGACCTGTGGTGTCTTCTACCTTAATTGGTTTTTGAAGTAAATTTGCATTTAATGTTAACATAAAGAAATACATGTAATTATAATTAGAATTTAACAAAAAGTGTATGCCACTCATATCATTCTTTTCCGTATTTGTTTCTTTGCAGGGCTAGACCAGGTTGCCTAGGGCCACTGCAAAACCAATTCAAAGAATGAGAAGAATTTGATGTTGTGATCAAAACGGAGGGGACAGAGATTGATGCAAGCAAAAGGGAGCTGGCAGAGGAAGACAACGTATGTATCAAGTTCTTACAGTTGATATATACGCAGTCAATTGTAGAGGTGACCAAAAAGAAGGCATGCCATTTTTTTGTTGCAGATTCAGATTCTTTCTGTGTGTGTGTTTCTGTAAGTGTGTGTTCCTGTCTGTCTTTTATAAACCAGTGGGCCATTCCAATTTACTTGGACCACACCCCAGTGAAAAGATTTAAGTAGTCTTCAAAAGAGGGAGTATGGTTTCAGTGGATAGCTCAGTTGTAGTTAGATAACTATATTTAAAATACACCCCTACTTTGGAAGAACTCCCAAATAAGTCTTCAACAGGGTGTATAGATTGCAATGGCATTAGCCCATTGGATAACTTAATTTGAATTGCACAAGTCTGTGGAAGAGGGCTAGTATGCGTATCAAATGAAATAGTTAATAAATAGACGTTTTCAATTTGTTTAATGGTTTTAATTGCAAGGCTTCTCTGAGGTTTCACGTTTGCAGAGTAAGTGGCTGTTGAGAAGAAAAAAGGCCCTCATTGAATGGATCAGCTTCCTTACTGAAAGGTTTAAAGCAATTATTAATTAACACATGCCTTAGGTAGATTACCTTAGCAACTGAGCACTTTTCGTTGATTTTTCAGGTTGGCCATTTCTGAACCGTTTTCATTCGAATTATAGTTTAGAACCCGTCCGGTATTCTCACACACTTCCATGTGAATTAGCGTTCTTTGAAGCAAAACTCGACGGAGCTTTTTTCCGAACCGATACATATTTTAAAAATGTCTATCGGGCAACAAGTTAGCCAAATGATAGTATGGTTGTTACTTGGAAGGTAATATCAGAAATGAGCAATCAGAGCAGTATCATACTGTAAGAATGTTGGTATGAGTTACACAGATCTAGAAGCAGAGTTTGATAGGTTGCTCAGAGGGCTATCTCAATGTGGTTCCGGTAATGATCCAATCTCAAAACAGATTGTATCCTAGATGATAGTGCCCAGCAGATGACCTGTTAGTTCTTAAAGGAAATATGTCAAGATTTTTGTCAAGCTCAGTTTGACTTACATTCATAAATATAGTACATACATCAAGAATTCCCGAAAAAATAATACAATTTGATAACAAATTAAACAAAATAGAGGCTTTTTAATTTTTGCTTTTTTGAACATACGAGAAAACGGGGGATTTTACGCCATGGCTTCATTGATCAAAAAGCGCCCAACTTGTGACGTAAAAGTGATGACAAAAACATCGCGTTGACTCGAATTGTTATTGCTGACACTGTAATATTGATGATTAATTAAAGTAATAAAATAATAAAATTAGAAAAAAAAAGTTACAGAATGACATATTTTGTTTCATTTCGTTGTGTTTACTTATTATTGAAGTGGCAACACTGCGATATGATGGTCACAACGACGTAAATTATGGATGGTCATCACTTTGACGTCACCATTTGCCTGCGATGTGGATTTGTCGGAATCGTTTTCGAGTAAGCTATTGGGCGGGAAATTTATCACGGGCAAAATACTCAACAAATGTGGACAATTTTCAACTTATTTTGATTTATATGTAATCTACGTTACTTAAGCTTTCCATCCATACCAAATTTTCCAAATATTCAGAATCATGACATGATTTCCTTTTAAATTATTTGTCTGTCCATGGTCAGCTTCTGCATGATGGACGAATTTAGGACAGTTTTTGTTCAAGATATTTGCATGTTGATGAATGCTATTGAACAAAACAATGTGTTATGTGGCCCACCTTAATTATGGACCACATAATTCTTGTTAGCATTTACGTTTTAGTATGTGAATAATTTTGAACAAAGTCGGCAAACTCACAAACAAAAGAAAGAAGACTCATGGTATACCATTAAAATCGTCACACAACATCTACTTTTGTTGTACTTTGCTTTTCAGAAGAGAAAGTAGTGTTTTGTAAGCTGACAGACCTACAAGCTGAGTGTATACAAAGCTTTGTTGGATTCTGATGACCTACAACAACTTGTCTTGAGGCAGTATGAGATATGTGACTGTGGTAGTATGAGGAAAAGAGGCAAATGCTGTTATAAGGTAACTTACAAGGCTTGAATACCTGATATTGGTTAGATAGATAGTATTGAGAGATTTTAAATCCTAATATTTGCTTTTTAAAGCCAAGTTGCTGACAACCTATTGTTGCTATATAATAATATAAAGTTTGACATAGAAAAGGCACTTTACACTGTGATTAATGGACACTGGTGTAGCTGAAATTCTCCTCTGAATTCCACACAAACACATTCATGATTAAGCACACTATTTACAAAAGTAAAGTTACTTTTTAGATTGCCCTTGTCTTAAATTGACAAAAAGAGAATGGTAGTACCATTATTTTAAATGGAAGAACATTTACATTTATCATAATCTCTCGCGTAACTTTTGGATCATTTAACAATACGAGAGGCAGGCTGTTTAGGAATCTCTGAAGTCAAAAGTTATCATGGATCATTTATTATCATTGAGTAAAATACTCAAAATACTGATAGAAATGACTGTTTACTTCATCAAAGGTCCTCAAAATGATCCTTGAGGAATGTAGACATATGTTGCTCAAAATATGAGGTCATAGGTCATCTTGAAGTCATTGTTCATCTGGAGGTCATTGTTGAAGAATACAGAAAATGCTGTTTATTGCTCAAAACTGGATGAACATTAACCAAAGTTGCTCAAAATGATTATTGATGGGTGATTCATATGAGATTTTCAGAGATTAGAGGTCAGAGATCATGTAGGAGTCATTTAAGGGTGTATAAATTGAGGTTTGAGGTTATTCAAAACAAATTATGAAAAATAAATAATAGTAATAATAATAATACATTGGCTTTTTATAAAGCGCCATTTCATCAAGATCACAGCGCTGTTGCCTATTATTATTATTCTGTTATGATAGCTCATGGACGTCTAAGGTCAGAAATACCTTTCAAACACAAATAAACGATCCTTGTACACAAGTGATCTGAATTTTATACAATACAGCCAGCCGGCAGGTCACTCACGAACGATGTTTGACCCCAAAATCGTTTTCACGATGACGTCACCATTCACAAAATGCAATCGGCAATCTCCGTATCGCATCAGGCATTGTTCAGGTTTTCCTGATGGGTACCCAAAATGCAGCAGAAGGGTCTCAACATGGCAATTTAAGTATTGGAAATTTTCTAAGCTTCATTTAGATACCAAACTTGCCAGGTTTTGACTTTTTGTTGCCTTTTTCTGGTTCATTTATCGAATGCTACGTACTTTTAAGCTTAATATGAGACCAATATTTGAAACTGTGGTCTTCGTTTTCTCCATGAAAATAACTCGTTTTGGAGATGACTGTGTCACGTTCGAAATTGTACGATTTCCAATGGTACCAAATTTGTTGATGTGGGGTGCATATTTTGCAAGAAATTGGCATTTACATTGACAAAAAATACCGCTCCGCAGCCATTTTCATGTGATTACCTACAGCGGCACCAATGCGGAAGTAAGAGCGATGCGTAAGCTTAATCGGACTTGACTACTAGTACGTGGTATTCATTTAATTATCAGATTATCACCATCCATGGTCATGTATTATTATCTGGACATGATTTTTCTGCATTTCAATTTAATGATTTTCACTGATGACAGAAGGATAAGAAAGATTGTATTTTCAATACAAATACATTGATTGACACTGTGATTGAAGATGTAAAAATCATAACATTTATCATGATTCATGATGATACAAATTTAATTACAAATCAAATCAAGTTTGCATGATGTATAAGGTGTAGGCAGGTGGCTTAGCAGACCATTGTTGGGTGACTCGGGAATTGACGTGGAGCAAAAAATTTTCCCAAAAGCAACCCCACCCCAAACATAACTTAACTGAACTTCAGGAACAAAAGGCATTAAGGTCAGGCATGGACATGGGGAAGCAGCTTCCTGTTTTTTTTTGGGGGGGGGCGTATGCTTTCAGGAATGATGTTCATGTTCCCTTAGGGACAGAGTCAGATGGGGATGGGGGGATTGTTAAATTGTCTGCCAAGGCCAAAAATGCCCCTCTACAGCAAAATTAGAGCAAATTTTGCTGTTAAATTTCAAAGCATAACATCAAGCTTTTTTTATAATTTCATTCAATGAAACAATAATAAAAATAATTTTTTATATGAATTTTTTGCACCGTGATAATGCAAATAATGAATTTATATTTTTGTTCCCTCTCACATTTATTCTCCTTTACATGGTTGTGGTCGATTTCAAAGATGACCACCACCCCCTGGTGTAAAAAAAATATTATATTAAAAAAAAGGGCACCAAAAATCACTCAAAAAATCTCAAATTTAATTAAATTCAAAGAAAAGGCCAAATAAAAAAATATTGGTGTTCAATATTGTATTTTACTTTTAATAATTATTAAATGAAGAATCGCTGGTGAGCTAAAATAGATTTCGTTCAGAACACACCGAAAGCAAAAGTTCGTTGACCGACCTTGTGATACCCAATCAGCCAATCAGAAGCGAGTTATCGCCACTGTGGTAAACAAGCTCAACATGGCGGTCGGGACGTTAAAAAAATCCCGACTCGTCTGAAATAAGCTGTGGCCTTGTCCTTCTCGCAATCGTTTTTAAGTTGATGTCGTACTTTTTAGTAGTTCACGTAGAACTTGTAATAAATCATGAAGTTTTAATTTTGTGGGCATGTCAAACTAGTGAGTTTACAGATTTTCCGTGAACGCGTGAAGCATTAAATGGCAGCTTTGAAACGGTAAAAAATAGTCCTTTATTAAACAGTTTTAAACTAATTTGAGCCAAATTATACTTTTATTTTTGGCACGACAAGGCAACATATTCCATGAAAGTTCCCGTAAAACAAGTAAATTTCGTCACTTTTCACGCCGCTGTTTTTCGATCTGTGTGGGGTCACGCTATGCGCTGTGCATACCGTGCACAACAAAGCGAAGCACGAGTGAGTGACCTGCCGGCTGGCTGAATATAACAGATTTTAATGATTTGTAATTGGTTCAAGAATTTGGTATGTCCAAAACAACATTACATAAAATTACACACTATTTTTAAGATTATAATACTTATAAAGAGTTCTAGTGTCCTATGTTGAAGGCGTTGCAGTTCAACGATAATATGTCCTCACGGCGAAGACTCCAAAATGGCAGTATGCAAAGTCACATAAAACTCCTCTATATATTCCATGGGAATCTTCTCAGTCCTGAAGTTAACTTTGTCCAGCAGTTCAAGACGACAAGGTTAAAAAAAAGTCCCTTGACGACACTAATATTCCACAGTATATCAGTCCAAGATAATCACCACGATTTCTATCTGTCCACAATTTGGAATCCTATTTTGATTCCCAGCACTTTCGGCTTCAAAGACGACAGTAGAATAATTATAGCACTCTGCTCTCGTGGAATTGAAAATATAACAAATCCTGGCACAATGTGAAGCATAAATCTACCATTATTGTAGATTAAAACTAGCTATAACTATAGAGTTATAGCTCTTGATTATAACATGCTGCTGGCGGCGAGACCTAACTCAAATCTCCCTTATATACTGACTTCACAAAGTTCCCAAGTCTTAAAATAGACATTACTACAGCATCATGCATAAACATAACCTTGCACTAGCTGACCAATTGGAATTCACATAAATTATCATCTGAACTACATCACTTCCCATATATAACTTTATGGGGGAATCCCGGATCATGCAACTTGTTTTTTATCTCAATGCATAAACAAGTTGACTCAGTTTCTAAGTTTACATCTTGGGGAATTCCCCACTTCCCCTTTTGTGCAATCTAACAGGTGCACCTAGTACAAACAACACTAGGGATATTCCCCTTTCTCTCTTTTAAGATAAACAACATTACGTTTCCTGTGAGAAATCTTTTTCTCAAATAAAATTGAGAAACTAGATCTGTGTACAGATCTGAACACAGTCGAGAGTACTCAGACCGGAACTTGTAGAAGTAGCATTTTTAGTGAAAATCAGGTCTTGGACTCCTATGACCCCAAATGACCTTTGATCAAAATTTCATTAAGTAAATTTTGTAGGGGATGCCAAACTACACCACATACATGAGTCACATGATTAAATTATGTAATCTGTAGAAGGAGTAGTGATTTGAAGTGTAACATAATTTGAAGTATTTTGACCTTTGACCCCTAAACCATGGGTCAAGTGATGAAGTCATAATTGACTTTTATTAACCGCTCATCAAGTCCTATAAGATGGGCTAAACAGATTTTCTATTTGACCTTATTTAAATTTTACACACAGTAAATAGGTTTGACCTCTGTGACCCCAGATGACCCCATATTGACCTCTTGACCCATAACTTTTGTAAAGGGGCTCAAGCTTATTCATATGCATGACTCACACGATCAGGTTGTTTAATCTGTAGGAGTAGTGATTTCAAGTGTAACGTAATTTGAAGTATTTTGACCTTTGACCCCTAAACCATGGGTCAAGTGATGAAGTCATAATTAACTTTTATTGAATGCTCATCAAGTCCTATAAGATGGGCTAAACAGATTTTCTATTTGACCTTATTTTAAATTTTACACACAGTAAATATGTTTGACCTCTGTGACCCCAGATGACCCCATATTGACCTCTTGACCCATAACTTGTAAAGGGGCTCAAGCTAATTCATATGCATGACTCACACGATCAGGTTGCTTAATCTGTAGGAGGAGTAGTGATTTGAAGTGTAACGTAATTTGAAGTATTTTGACCTTTGACCCCTAAACCATGGGTCAAGTGATGAAGTCATGATTGACTTTTTTGTAGTGTTGATCAAGTCCTACAAGATGACGGTATTAGTTTTGAGATTTGAGCTAATTCTAGATTTTTTGCATGGTTAACGTTGTTGACCCCTGTGACCCTATCGTGACCTTTGACACCAATCGGGTCATGTCAAAAGTTTCTGTGCATGTACTTGTCCTTTTGACCAGTTTTGGTTATTATGGGATGTTCCATGTCTGAGATATTAGCATGTGTAACAAAAGAAACGAAAGAAGAAAGAAAGAAAGAAACCGTACAGAAGAAAACACAGTCGAGTTCCTCGACTGTGTAAATAATATTCTGATCAAATTGTGAGGGTAATATAACAACGCTGCCATCAGGAAATCGTCACAATCATATCGCTTCACCTAGGTCGGCAGCTGGCCAAACGCACAATCCTATCAGCACTTAGATTGTAATATTTCCCCTAACAGCTACCCGAATATCGCTTGGGTTGACGAGGCAAGCAAGGTAAAGTGCCTTGCCCAAGTGCACAACACATTGGCCGCAGCGGGGCTCAAACCCGTAACCTTTAGATCATGAGTCGGCAGTCATATCCACTGGACCACATGTGCCCTTAAATGAAGGTTATGTTTTGTTTTGTTACTGAAGTATCAAAATAATTCAAAGCTCATACAAGATCTAATTGTTTACTGCTGTGTGTAATTTTGTACAAATAAGTGATTTAGTTCATAGTCACTGACGGTAGCTTACATTATTTCATTCCATTCCAAACAGATGTCATGGGAATACTACTGTTAATATTATATTTGAGTATTGTATATGTATCCCATAAGATTTAAGATTAAAAGATACCAAGAGCAGATATCATTTGATAGTTGTTTGCATTGCTTTAATCAAGGTATTTCTATCATTTTTAAACAGACAAATGACCAAGGGATACTAGTCAAGGCATTGACATTTTCCTTCATGACTCTCCTGACCAAGGTATCCAATCATGTGGCTTTACTCATGCCTGAGACTAAGATGTCTAAATTACAGCACCAGACAGTGATGACCTATTGTGACATTGCCTTTGCTAAACACCCTCAGTTTGTACAACTCAGTAAGGAGGCTAGGTTCTGTACACTGTCAGACCCAAAGTACTGTGGTAAGATGCAGGTAAGTTAGCATTTATTCATTGTGTACTTGCTCTTAAGATTGAGACATCTTGTTAGAGTTCTCCAAACTTTTCTTGGCTTGTGCCACCCTCACATCCACTGCTTATCATATTCCTTGAACTTGAACTTGAAGTATCATCCTCACTGTAGCTCTGTTCACACCAACAATTTCCTAGATAAAGAATTAAATACATGCATTTTGATCTAGCAGTGTTGACCCATTGCATTAACCTGTGCATATACAATGGGCTGGCTACTCCATATGACATTTCCCCTGTTGAAGACTTTACATGTATTTTCCAGGGAGGCACTATATTTCAAGTAGAGTTACCAGTTACCCAGTGGATAGATTCCACTTGGAATCTTTACCCACCCTTTTGCAAGATCTGGCTTCCACAGTGGGAGTGTTGATTCACATATAGTTACCAAATGGACTATTACATCTTCTACAGGTGGTGCTGGTTTCAAACAGAATAGCCCATTATACTTCAACTGTCTTGCAGTCACTCTTTTGTTGATAATTTGGTAGTCTGATGTGCAGCCGCTGCAGAGACTTTGTGTGGTATGACTGAGGGTCATACGCAGGATTTATTTTTTGTGGGGGGTGTGCAGGACTTCGAAAAAGTGGACTTTTTTCGAAAATGTGGACCTTTTTTGGTAAAAGTGGACCTAACCCCTCTAAAATGGTCCTTTTTTGGACCAAAAAGTGGACTTGTCCATTTTTTCCTTAATTTTGGACCTTTTCATAAAAAAATTCAGCAAAAGAGGACCTTTTGCTCGTTTTGTGGATTTTTTTTGGGGGGGTGCGACCCCCTTGTGTACGGGCCTGGTATAACCTTTTTTCTGGACAGTAAATATACAATTTTATCATTCAGTAGACATGAATACTATTACCCATAATTTCATTGCTTGATAGTCCTTTGAGATATTTCCAACAGACCTGTGAGAGTTCAGCTTTTTAGCTGATTTCAGCTCTTTTTCATGCTTTCAAAGAGGCAAAACTTTAGCTTTTTCTTTCATTTTCAGCTCTTTTTTTCAACCCCACTCACAGGTCTGTTCCGTATTACTCTGCTCTCCTGAGTAATACAAGTAATATATCCTGTATCATACAGCACTTTATCAGTAGCACACGCACACACTCAGTTTACATGGAGAGACATGGCCTGAGGGTAATCTAGTATCTCTGTAAGCATCATACGATACGGAGTGTACTGCAGGCGTGTGCACGCTGCTCACTACTTGCACTTTAAATAAATTTCCTCCTATTCCATAAGTAAAAAGGCAAAGGCAAAAAATTGAGCTATAGGCCTAAGAATTTAAATAAGTGAAATTAAAACAACGCTCAGTTTATGTTTTAATACGATAATGTCAGTAAATTCATGATTCTACTGAATGATAAATTCCTTACCCCTTGTTTGTCCTCATGCAATACAAAAAATATCAATAGTTTTGGTGCCATACCACACTCGGCCTGCGGCCTTCTTGTGGTATGGCACTAAAACCATTGATATCTTTATGTATTGCATGAACAAACATGGATAACTAATAGTGTCAAGTTGAATAATCACTTAATCTTTGATATTTGTTATCATTTAAGGTGTTAGAGAAATTGCTTGCTTTCATGTAGTCAAGAAGGAGAGCAGCAAGGTTCTTATATTCTCACACTACACACAGGTAAGAATAACATAACTACTGAATAGAAAGGTGTTTGTCAGGGGGTAGACATGCCAACATAACAGCAACAGCGAATTCAAAACAGCATTAACATCCAACGTAACCCGAGTGCTAGTCTTATCAAAGACTTAGCGGTAGGAGTGTGCTCTTACGCATATGGAACGTATACACAGACTTGACTAAAGGCTAGGCCTGGTCACAGATATTTAAATCTAAATGACCGTTATTGGGAAATTACACTATTTAGCACTAACACCAACAAATTTTGAAGTCAATAATTTATTCCAAAATTACCATGATATTACTCAGATGTATTGACTAAGGTTTAAGAGGAGACTTTGTAAAGTAACTGAGACAGAGAGTTTCTCAAATTACTGTTTGGAAATCCCCACTGCCCAAATCAAGTAGGCTGTGTCCTACTCCCCCCCCCCAGTGTTTGTGATGTGTTCAATATTGAAAATTGTTGTCCTCCATACAGAGCCCTAAAAAGTTGCTCAAAAGAACAAAGAGGGTCTGTATACTCCAAAGAACCCTTTTTGGTACTTTGATAGAATTGTTTTTGTTCTGGTCCAAGAATCACAAAGGTTCTAAATTCTGAGAGGTTCTACATTAAACTGAGAAGGCTCTCTAAGAATCTAGGGTCCTGTAAAACCTTAAGTGGTTCTTTAAAGAACATTGGAGTGAGGTTCTTTGGAGCTCAAAAAAAATAGAAGCCTTTTTGAGTGAGTGTTCCATAGGACAAAGTTTCTCAGTCAATCCTTTATTCTTTAGTAGATTTTAGTCTAAACACACATGCATTAACCATCATTCATAAACGTTTATTATGAGAGAAGGAATACGATTGGACAAAAATTATGCATTGATATTTGTCATTGCAACGTGCATATGTTAATTAGCGTACGCGAAGTGCTATAGAACGTTTACGCGCGACATTGGATTGATTCAATTTTATGGGCGGGTATGTGCATCTTTTCGTTAGAAGTGTTGCTGCATTTAATTTCATGACATTCAGATTTTTCTTTTAAAAATGCTGCTGTAATAACCAGTCGTTTATGAATTAGGTTAATGTCTGCATATTTTTTAGTTTCTCGTGCATTAGCAAAAATCAATGCACTTGCGTCAGTTTGACCAGAGTCATAATGGCACTCGCCCCTACGGGGCTTGTGCCATTATTCGTCGTCAAACTGAGCGCGCGTGCATTGATTTTTGGCCAATGCATTCGAAGCTAAAAATATTCAGCCATTAACCTCTAATTAATAAACCTTTAAATATGACAGGGAATAACATTAGATAAGAAGCATCCATTGATGTATGTGCTTAACCCGGGGGGGGTGGGGTTTCTTATGTTTTATTTGTTCTTTTCCATGTCTGTAACATATTTGTATCAAAATAAATTAATGAATGGCAAATGAAAGTTAAAATTACTCTTCTGTTGTTCTTTTCAGTTGTTGGACATTTTTGAGATGTACCTAAAAACAACAGATTATGTCTACAGACGTTTAGATGGCAAAACACCAGCTCAGGATAGACAGAAATATGTCCATGAATTCAACAGGGATAAAGATATATTCCTTTTCCTCATATCAACCAAGTAAGCTGCATATAGGGTTAATCAGCTTATTTTCTTCGAAAATTGTCAATTAAATTTGAAAAAGTCACCTAAACTGTTCAATCCTAATGTCTGAATCAAATTTTCATTTTGATGCAGCAAACCTCCATGTACAATATAGCAGTCCCATAAGATACTGTGTAAAATAAAAATTCTGGATCAGGAATTTTGTTACAAAGTTGTGATTTTCTATATGAAGGACACAAATTGAGCTTAGCTTTTCCTACAGTGATTAGTATGTGGACAAGTATTATGAATATGCAAAAAACACAGTATGTTAAAAAAAAATACGGGCTTCATCCTCCGGAAATCTCCGAGTCAATCTTTAAGGGAGAGGGGAAGCTCTGTATTTTTGCAGATTTTTAGGTTTACCTTTGTATCAGGTGAATTTTAATAGCAAATGTTTTCTCTGGTGATTGGATATGTAATGAAAAAGTTACAGGAGGAGATTTTTTTAGGATACAAATTTATCGTCCAAATTTGCTACGGATCGATATTGTGTAGTACCATGATACAAGAATTTTTTGAAGGTTCTTGGAAAAAAAATTCAACAAAAGGTAAAACGCCCAAACCTTGTTTTGAACTTGCTTGCTATCCTAATCGTCCCTATAGGAAACCATGCTTTGATTTTCTGTCGTGCACGAAAGAAAATATTAAATCATCTTATTACATAAAGACGGCATGTTTGGCTTATTCACTTCAGGTGTGATCTAATACACTGGTAAGTATTCCAAATATGCAAAAACCCAGGTTTGAAAAAAAATTGAGGGGACCCTTTCTGGAAATGTCCTTGTGTCTCTTTAAAGGTGTATGTTCCGTGGGTAATGCTTCACAAGTTACCCTTCAAGAGTGTGGTCTGAGGTCATCTAGAGATCATGGCCCCAAAATGGTCAGATTTCTCAAACTGCTTGGTGTTTGCATGTGTGTTGCTCAATTTTCACAACACTTGAAAACCATGGTCCTTGGGTAGTGGCACATGTGTTGGTGACATCATGTTACCCCTTGGTGACCTCATGTGACCTTTGTCCCCATTCACAAATCGTGATGGCAGACGACACATAGTCAGTAAGCACTGTATTTTTTAAAATGTAATTTGAAACACGGTTTTGGATAAATTTGAGTTGAATTAGGCTAAACCTAATTAGACCCAATCATCCCTTGCCAAAGTTTGTTATGCTTTTGTGACAATATAAAATAAAAACTACTAAAAATTGTTTACAGAGCTGGTGGACAGGGTCTGAATCTGACAGGAGCTAATGTTGTCATCATCTATGACCCCACATGGAATCCGACCTATGACCTCCAAGCACAAGACAGAGCCTATCGGATTGGTCAGCATAGGGATGTCAGAGTGTTTCGTCTCATATCAACAGGATCAATAGAAGAGAACATGTATCTCAGACAGCTATATAAACAGGTAATAGTTCAGTCTGGTGGATGCAGAAGTGTTCAAAGGTGCAACGAGAGATTTTGAGGCAACATTGTGTCATAATAGTAATTTCATATAGATAAGACACTCAATAGATTGCTTACCTTGTATTTGGACACAGAAATGCCTTTAAAGAATGAAAAAAGGGTGATTTTGATTTTCTTATATTTCAATATAAAACATAGGCTGAATTTCGTATTTGCTCCTATACAAAATTAGAAATTGCACAATTTTTGTACCAAAGAAACATTTCTCAGCTTAATCTTTCATATAGGTATATTTTTGATGGAAAGCTTTACATCAGGGCAAAAATCAGTATTTTCGATTTTTATAGGGACACCTGATATGTGAAATCTCTCATTGCACCTTTAAGTGTGCAGTTTAGAGATGTATGAAATTATATATTCTAAACATACACATCCAATTTCTTCATGGTAGTTACCACGCAACTACCACCGAGTACTAGGCGAGTAGACATGGATTACCTACCCACTAGACGTACACTCACTGGCCAGGATTCCATGTTTTTTTAGCAAGAGTCTGTGCAATAACATTTATTCCAAGTGTATTTTTTTTTATAAATAATGGACACAAAGCACTTGGTGCAGAATTCAGACCCAAGGGAGCTACAGATAGCTATCCTATCCTGTGAAGCATGTGTGGTCCAGTGGAAAAGTGCAGGACTCATGATCATCGGACTGTTAAAATCGTGAGTTCAAGCCGCACTGTGGTCAACATGTTTGTGTCCCTGGGAAGATACTTAATCTCAAATGCCTCGTTGACCCAAGCAAAATCTGGGGAGTTGCTTTGGGGAATATTTAGAGAATAAAAGATGAGATTTTTTGTTTTGGCCATCTTAGATGGTGTCATAATGGATGGGCATCCAATATTTTGAGTGGTGGATGCCGGCGCAGCCGGTATCCACCACGATAAAATTTGGATGCCCATCCATTATGACCCCATCTAAGATGGCCAAAACAAAAAATCTCATCTTTTATTCTCATTCTTATTTAGAATTGTGTAATTTTTGCTTTTTATCGACATAAATTATTTGTTAAAAATGTTCTAACATCATTTTTTTTTATGCATTTAAATAATTGCACCCCTCTTGAAAACAAATGTTTCAATCCAAGGAACCAAAGTCATCGCCCGGTGATCGTTGACGCCGCGTAAAATTGCAATTTGAGTAACACAACGCGGGGAAATCACGACGCAGTTTATAAACGCGCCGCTTGCGCGTGTCATATATTCGACTACACCGCATAATTGCTGCACGACAATATCCATTCTATTACCCAGTAATGGATGGGCGGAGCTTTGACCTAATCCAATCAAATTTCTTGCTAACAAGATAAACCACGCCCACTGAATAAGAATACAATATAAATGCTGATAGGCTTGTGTGGTTGTAAGGCATGTCTTTGAGCAGCCACCTAGATTAGGTGAAATGATTATGACATTTTCTTTTTGAAGACAGGAGTTACTTGTATGTTCCCCCTGGTGAAGGAAGTGTTACATACCAAGTCCCTGATTGGCTAATTACATCATATAACCCAATGAACAACCAATCAAATAGGTCTTTAGAGGTTGCATTGGGGATAAACTGCACTTTTAAAATTCAGGCATTGATGTGAATACAGATAGCTTTGGACCACACCTAAATTAAATTATTATTTAGGAATGGCTTTATAACTCAAACTGTCTGGCATTTCTAGTTATGGTGGTTAATCCATGTTTCATTGTTTGGAACAATATAAATCAGTTCTAATCGGGCAAAACTGGCCTTGATAATGTTTCCTCAGATTGCCCTAATGGGTAACCCCAGGTTAAATAGCACTTGCCTGAACTTGGCCTACTTTTTCTGGAAACCTAAAAATATCTACATGTAAGTGAATATCTCAAATTTTGTGTTGTAAAATCATGCCATTTCATATACAGATTACATGTAATAGTGATCATGAACATTTACTACATTGAAATATGTGGAGTCTGCAGATATAAATATCCCAGACCTTCCATGGGAACTGCCAGGGAACTGATTGACTTCAGGGATCAACCTTCAATTTAACCTGTAACCCCTTTACATCAAAAGCTATTCCCTAAGTGGTATATAGTACAAATTTAATATCAAAACCATATAAAATATGAACCAATAAATTCTAAGTAACCAGTTTTCTTCAAAGCATTGAAGTAGCCCGATTGGACAGTGTGGCATCACATTTTGGTTACCCAAGAGAATTTGTCATTGCCCCAGGCAATCGGACAGGCAATTTGTCGATGCCTGCAAGCAACTGGTGGTTTAGTTTTATTAGAAGAAAATTTTGACAGTTTCTCACAAGCAGAAAATTGAAAACTCACAATGGTGGTTTAGTTTTGAAATTTATCCTTTAGGCCCCCTTGCAGGCTTGTTAGTTTCAATATGTTCAATGAGCTTTTATTTCATGCAAGTCTACAAAAATACATGTTTTCTTTTCAAATTCTGCAGCAAATAGCAAGCGTTGCCATAGAGAGTGAGAATGCCAAGCGTTACTTCACAGGTGTAGCAGGGAGTAAATCAGGCGAGTTGTTTGGGCTTAGGAACATGTTTGAGTTAAGAGCTGGTGATGGTGTCCTCACTAAGGACTTGATTGAGGTGAGTGATATTTATTGGCACATGGCCTTATGTATAAATGATATTAAGACATGGTGGGACTCACTTTTTTGAATAATTCACATAATGTAGATTACATAATGTATGGAGCTTCATTACTATGTTAACAGTGCTTTTATGACACTGCCATCAGCGTCGGCGCCATGGGGGCTTTTGCCCCCCCAATTTTTTCTTTCGCCCCTAGTTTGCTTTGCCCACCCGGCCGAAAGTAAAAATGAGGGTTTTTTTTGCCGAAATTCGGCTCGATTTGGGACCAAAAATGCACCAAATTGTGGGAAAAAATCAGCGAGTTTGGTCCAAATTGGTAAAAATCTCCAAATATTTGATATTTTCCCCCCAGAATTCCGTTTGTCCCCCCAAAATTTCACTTGCCCCCCCCCCAAAAAAATTCACTTTGCCCCCCCCAAAATTTCACTTTGCCCCTGTTTGCCCCCCCAGAAAAAGGAGGTCTGGCGCCGCAACGATGGCATTGTTTCCAAGTGACCTCGAGTAATGTACCGTATAAATCTATCCGAATATCATACATATCGCCAAACTATACCTTTTCGGGATCATTGGTCTAGCGGATACAAAGTTATATTGGTTTATGGATTTTTTAAATTTTGACCACTGTAGAATTGAAAAGACAATGAAATATTTGACGCTAAATATTTCCTTAACCACATGACAGAGGTATGGGCAAACTGTGACCTTATTAATCTTAATGGCATCTTTTACTTCAAGTTTATTAACTTATTGAATTTTTACCCCAGGTATAAAAACTTTAGCTCTGTTTTAAAGGTCATTTTCCTATATACTTCTACCTTTTAATATGTTATTCTTTTCTTTATACAGTAAAGGGGATTGTAGTATTTATGAGTGTTTGTATAGGTCCATGATAAGCCCCGCCCATAACTATGAGACACTAGTATACCCCCACTTTGGGTAATGCTACGCGAGCATTTTCTGGAAAACTATCGTGATTTTTGTTTTTATCTTTCAGACATTCTCTAAACATGTCTAAAGTCTGAAAGAACAGAGAATTATAACATCCATAAAATAATTAGTTTAAGAGGGAGAAAATGATGATTATTGCAATGAAATACAAACTATTTATAAACATTGCGGGATTGGCTATGCATAACGAGGCTTGATGAGATTGCTTTGATTCATGCTGAAAGATTTGCTCGCTGCACTGCTGTGAAAGTTGTGGCATGACCGAGAACATTTGATAAATCAAGAAAGTTTGGTCCGCTAAAATCCCAGTGCTGACATGATACTCTTGACACACACACTCATTTTTCCTTTTAGTTGCCATAGTTTATATGAGGTAAGCGTTATGGTAAAAAACATGTATGACACGATGTGCAGCCATGGCCCGGATCATGGGGATCCCGGGTGAGGATGGAGTTGCTGTACTTTGTTCACACTCCCTGTTCACACTGTGATACTGATCTAAACTAAGACAAGGCCTAAGACAAGGATTAGGCCTAACATACTATTTAGATTCCTTTGATTACAATATCCTACAAATAAATCACAGGACGAGTAATAATGTGGTCACTTTCCCTGAACAGCAGCACTATGAAAGAAAAGATTTGTGCATGCCACGTCACTGCATGTTGTGCTGGACTCCATGACTCTGTCACTTGACCTGACAAAATAACGCAAAATGCACCAAATTACCTTGTTTTAGACATGCATGATGTAGATGTACTCTGCTAGGGTCCTCGCTGGCATTAGAAATTTGATTCTTAAAGCTGGCTTTGGAGCTAATTTGCTGTATGTGGGTGCTATGTTCAGGTTATGTTTGCCCGAATGAATAGAAGAACATTTACACTTTCTTCAGGTACTGATTTTCACACAGTGATTTGAAACTCTTCGCCAGGCCATGTCAGTGCCATGACTGCGATATTCGCCGTACCAGGAATGTTCATTAACTCTTCAGCATGACTGTTTCGATGGAAATACAATCGCAAAATTCCCAAACTCTTTATTTTATGGATAGAGATATCATTATTATTATTGCCTCTATGCATTTGCATTTGTTGTTATTTCGAATAAACAAGCTAAATCACAGCTGATTTTGTCATTGTTGAATAAAGTTTTTTGAAAAGGGCAAATCACATTGTTGTGCATAGTGACATTTTTGTGTTTAAATAGATTGTTCCACATTGTTTAAAGGGGTTGTACAAGCAGGTGAAGTCCTTTTGATCTAAAAATGATCTCACACAAAATATTTTTAGGAATAAAAATGTTAAAACTGTTTAAGAATGACAATAAAATACAGTCAATGCATGTTTTTCTATCAAAGACGGCATGATAATGCATGGGTTGTACCATATTTTTAAATCGTGAACCGCCGCCTTCGACTCAAAATATGGTACAACCCATGCATTATCACACCATCTTTCATAGCAAAACACGCATTGACCGTATTTTATTCTCTAAGTGCATAATGAGCATTCATCTTTGTATGGTTCACTGTTTGCATGTTGAGCCTCGAACTGGCATTGGAATAAATGAGGATGTTAGAATAACAATGCTTCTCTTGCAAGGTTATTGGTGTGTTCAAGAGATCAACTGATTGAAACCTGTTTTGTAATGCTTCATTCATGTTGCTGCCAGTCGAGGTTCTTCTGCACTGAAAAACTGTTTCAAAAGAGCAATAATGAGGGTCAAAATCATTTGTGTTGCGATTGTCTAGGTTACCACACATTGACTATTAATGGACTATATTTATGAAAAAAGGGTTAATCTTTGTGATTTCCTCTTGACTGTATTTATATTACCAGCGCGAGTCAAGACGATTAGGGTGTTACCATGGCCAAAGTACATTCCTCTGTTGCAGCTCAAGAGACCCAAGATGACAAGCAGGTAGGATGTGTAGACTTTAATGTAAGCTTTCACATTCTTGATCTTATATCAAAAAAAAAAAAAAAGGTTAGAGCCTAAAATGTTAAGTTGCATTGCATTTCCTGATAAAATAATATTTGATCATAGCTGTTCTGCATAATTTCATCCGCTACGTACACAGACGTATGACATGATTTTCAGAAGTGATTGCATCTTGGTGTACAACAAGGCATTCTCCTGTCCTACATCCATCTTAAGCAAAAAAGACCAGAAGATAAACTTTTGGTTAATCTGTGTTTGAACAAGATTTAAAAAATCAGTTGCTTTTGTTTGAGAGGCTGGTACATATTTATATCAATTCAATGATGTAAATACTTTTTTGCATATTAAAAAAATATTGGTTGTATGCCAGTTGTACAGAAAGGCAACGCAAATTCGGTCAGTTCAAGGCGAATGAGGAGGAAGAAGGTAACCATTGGAAACAGCGTGAAAGACGATGAAAAACAACCCCCTCCAGAGGCATCTGATGGTGATGATGACTACGATGACTGACACTCATGGAATTGACTCTCAGCTTGAATTAAATCAGGTGATGAAAGTGATGGTGTAGATGAACTGATGTGAGAGTAGGGCAGTTCAAAGAAGATGATGGACCCACTGTGCTTGCCTTGAAGATGGACAGTTAGGTGTAAAGGGATGGCAGGGGACCCTCATAGAGAAAGGAGGAGTGGGGTTGTAATGAGACGTGGCAAAAGCCATTGTGCATAAAAGGACGGTCGATAGAGACAGCCGTATGTCAAAAGGTTAGAAAAGAGGCAACTTGCAGTCTAGTGATCATAGAGGAGGATTTCGAAGGGAAAGAGATGAAAGTGATGGAAACTATTGTGTTGGTGGTGGCAAGGAGGCAAAAGACTATATAGTTACAAGAAGAAGAAGTAGTTAACATAGAAGTGTGGATATGTGCTAAGGAAAGTATCTGACTCGTAAGAGAGCTTAGTCGTGTTGCTTGTTTCTGTTTTGACATTGAGAGTATACCATGTAATTACCGTATATAAGGCTAATGAAAGTGATTCCAGTTTCCCGTTTCCCGACTCTGGTCAGAAATAAATGCCGATCAAATAATCCATTTCCAAATAATTCATATTTCATTTTTCCAACTGTTTAAGACAACAACGATTGTTTTACGTTTGATCTTACTCCCCCGAATGATGCAGTTTAAGCACTGTACGAGACGGGGGGGGGGGGGGGGGGGGGGGGGGGGGGGGGGGGGGGGGGGGGGTGGGGGGGGCGTGGGGGTGGGAGGGGGGTCTTGGGGGGGGGGGGGGTGGGGGGGGGGCGGGTGGGGGGGCTTGGGGCGGGTGGGGGGGCTTGGGGGGGGGGGGGGGGGGGGGGAGTGGGTGGGGGGGGGGTGGATTGGGTGGGGAAGAATACGGAAACGTCCATTTTGTCTAATGCCAATAATTAACCAATGTATCGTCGGTTCCCGGCTACTTATCCCTTTTGTACTTCGTGTGTGGTTTCAATTAAACCACCGATTGATCGATTTAAATAGTTCGTCGTTGCAAAAATGTTGCGTGAACTATGATTTAAATGGTATATACCGAAGGGATCGGAGCTAGGTTTAGTCTCTCCGACAGGTGTATATCAACCACGTCAATTGACGAAGTTTAAACTTACAGCCTGGTAGTAAAGGCTTGACTAGGTTGAAATGGGAATTTTTACCGTGAACTGGGTAACGCGCTAATTTAGCACCATTCAAACTTAGGAAATTACTTGTCAATTTGTTCGAAGGTTCTAAAATATATTGAAAATAATTTAATTAGATATAAAATACATGATATTTGACGAAATTATTGTGTCATTATTTGTGTAGCCCAGTGTACCGCCCTATGGAAAAATCAAAGCCACTTCGATGTGTACCAAAGATTATTTAAATGAAGCTTGGTCATAAGTATGTGTTCGTGCCTCAAAACAAAGCATGAATGCAGTTTGTAACTTGGCATCAATAATGAAAATCTGAAGAATAATGAATACTGAATAATGAGACATTCCCCACCAGTCATGAAAAAAAAATGTGCAAACGGGAAAAGGGGAATCAACTTTAATTGGCCTAATAAATATGATGTTTCTTTTGGTGACAAAATCAATAAAAGATCATTCACAAAGTAATTTATGCAGATTCATCCAGCTAACTTATCTGATTTGTGTTCTCAAAACTCTGTATGTGGAGTGTATGTTTATCCCTATTTGAGAAGTTGTGTGAGGATGGGGATTTTGGAGAAGGATGGTGCATGAGTGATGGTGAGGGCGATGTGTGGTGGGAAGGTGATGGATAGGATGAGGACAGGACTTGATGCAGATGTTGTGGATCCGATGGCAAATAGGCGAATGGGTTATGTTGGTATGGGCATGTACTGAGGAAGGATGAACAAAGCATGTTAAGAAGGTCTTTGAATTGAGGTGAGCGGTAAAGGACCGGATGGGGAGATCCAAAAAGAAGATATGCCAGAAGCAAGTGGAGGAGGTAGAGAGGGTTGGGTTTTGGGTGAGTTGAGGATGGAGGAGTTGTTTTTTTTATGCATGAAAACGGCGAAGTGGGAGCTGTAAGGGTGATGACTGTGAAGGAGGTTAAATCCACAACCCCCGGTCACGGGGGACAAAAAAGGGTTCAAAACTCTGGATTTATACTACTACTACTCTGTATCAGTACACAGATATGTTAACCTGGAAATTCTTATGTCAGTAAAGTATTAATGTAAGTCAGCTGTCGGTTCATTACTCTAGATAAAAAAAGCATATGTGTTCAGGACCAATGTTGCTCACATTCGAGTTCAATTATAGATTCAAACTTCCCACTTGCCTGGTTTAAAAATTTGATTTGTTATACAAATTGTTTTTTTTGTGTGGGGGGTAATTTTTTGTGTTTATAACCACTTTCTTTGCAGCATTAGATTATGCATTTATGCCTGCAGCGCCGGACACTACAGGCAAAAAAAACTTCTATTATGTTATATAGTGTGTATGTTTCCTATCACAATTCTTAGTGACATTATTGGTAAACATTTCATATGAGTCCCAGTGATGGAAATGAGGTCTGCCATTCATTCCGTCAAGCGCGAGCACAACGTCATACAGCGCATGACGGAATCATTGAAGACCTATTTGCATCCCATGGGATTATATGAAACAGTTCTATACAAATATTTGTATGTGACTTCCCCTTAACTGGACTCCTTTCACAACCCATAAGCACAAACATGCCTTGAAGGCACCTTAGTATGGTATGCGGCACAGTTGGTCAAACCCCAGTCATGTCCGGAAGGGGAGTGAATTCTCATAGACCAAAGGGTATATCATCCGGGTCCAAGAATTACATAAAAAGGGTTTGTTTTTTGTAGGATCAAGGCATGTTAACATACTTAAAGGTGAAAATGAAAAAGGTCTTAAAATTGCCAAAAATCAAGAGAAAACACCGGATATTTTTAAGAACCCAGGAGCAACCCTGACTTTTTAATTTCCAAAATCATTATCTCTGCTATTTTTAGTTGCTGATGATTTTTGGATACCTTAGTGCCTCAAGTTTATCTCCTGTGCTTGATACCTATGAAAAAGTACACCAGGCTCAGTTACAGGGGTCCTTTTTTGAATTGTACAGGTGGTATAGGGAGACAAGAACTTAACATTAATCCCATGTGCATTTCTTTATTGGAAGGTTTATGTTGCATTTTTGGTATGACTGGGTAAATCGATGAACGTTTTTAATTTCTGCTAATCAGATGACATTTTCTTTACTTACCATATTCCAAGAATTACAGGAATTAATGATTAATTCAGAGCGCCCTCTGTTTTGATTTTGTTGGCCAGCCTCAAGTAATGACACGCTTGTGGAAACGGGCGTGTATTTAGAACCGAGTTGTCTGCAACCAATGCATGCATGAGAGTGCCAGAGTGACATGAGGTAGCATGGATGTGATTGTATTATGTTGCTACTTTTTGCACCTTTTAAGGAACTTTATTTTGAAAAATGGTAAGTTTTGTAGGTGAACTTATTTCTGTGGTGCTATGTGCTGTGGTGTTTTTTGCTACAGTGTTATACTGCCGATTAAAATAGACCGAAATTCATTATCATGATGATCATCATAGCCCACTGTGTAAACATTGTACACCGGCTACCAATGACAACAAGTACATTAATCAGTTGCATGATCAAGTAACACGACTTGCGTTTCCATGAATGGTTCTGCCTCCGATTCATGGGAGTTTTCAGATTTGTGGTGCACTAAACAATTTTAAAGATGACATCTGAATCACTTATTGCTGTTTGTGGAAATTGGGAAATGTCCTTGTATGTTCATGCCATGCGCAATGGTTCGATTGCTAATATCCTGTCCCCAGGACCCCAGATTTTACGGAAGTTGTCAAAATTTTGGTATCAGAACTTAAAGAAGAAAGCTACTATTTTTCTCATTTACCCTGTGAATCTAGGGCTAAATGATATTTAGTTTGGAAGTCATTAGTAAAAATATGCCCCATTTTGGTCAACCAGGCATTATTAATTTTACAGTCAGTGTACTCTATGGGGATTACAAAATTATGTTTTTAGCTCTCACTTAAAAAGGCATTGAAATAGTCGGCACAAAACTTACAGATGGGGGTTTGGGGGTGAAGGCCATTCTATTAAATGGATAAGCAGTGAGTTTGCTATTCAAAAACATCAAAAAAATATAAAATTAATATTTTTGATTTTTGTTACTGGCATGGATTGCGAACATAACCTGCCAGTTCGTTGCCTTGAAATCTGTGTATTAAAGACAAGCATTACTTTATCTGATTCTGTAAAGTTCTATACGTGCGTATCAAAATTCTGACTTTAGATCAAAAAAAGCCTTTCCGGTTGAAATCCTGACTTTATTCTTGATATTGTGCACCAGATCAATACCCGGAATCACTATGTTTGGACCTCAAACCAAACATTGATTTTTGTTTATTCTGTACTGCGTAACCTAACTACACACATCTGGCCAAAAGTATTGGCACCATCAGAAAAGGCAATTTATATTCATCACAATTGATTGAAAATTGTATCAGGAGTTCTTGACTACACATTACGATAATTATTGACAAAGTGGGGTTGTCAAACAGATGATTTTTCCAGAATCAGTCCGTGCGAACCCGTTTAATTTGATTTTCATTATCCCTTCATATGGCGGATTAAAGAAGCTGGCTAATGATCACTTGCCGATTGTACTCCCTAAGGAATACAGGCAGAGGAACGCCAAAAATGGCTACCAATCGTCGCTAAATGAACTTTACGAGTTTGTCAGGGCCAATACTCTCAAATGTTTAGGGCGAAATTGGTGTGGTTGTATGGACCAAATGAGATAATGTCAATAAAAGATTGGACACTTCACCACCTTTGGACCCGGGAAAGTTAATGGCAAGAAAGAGGTCACATGAAAACCTGAAACAATTTAAATGGCAGCCGTTGGCATTGTGCTGTTTGTCATGTAATATGACGAGTAATTAACACATGATTTACGTCAAGCAACGTGAGTTATCATGAGAATTGCATTTCAGGTGTCTCGATTTCTCTAATATTTCGAAGACCACTGTCTTTCATTGCTTTATTCGCGTTGCGGCCACACAACCCATCATGATTTTCTCCCAAAACAATTTTAAGTAAACCCTAATGACCCTTACATCCATTAAGTGGCTTTTTAAGCCATATCGTTTGTGTCTGTGTCTGCTCCTTCTGTAGTGCATGCAAGTTAGCGTTTGCTGTTCCTTTTATCCGCCATATTTAGGGAACGTGGCAATCAAATCAACGTTTTTCACTTCTCTTGGATTTTGGGGAATACATCGGGTATGAAAAACACAACTTTGTAATTTCAATATGTATTTGAGTGGTCAAGAATCATGGTATAATGTGAAACAATTGGGATTATAATTTCGTTTTCTGAATGGTGCAAATTTGGCCAGTGTGGTACATCAGCGGTTTAGTGTAATATTTTTTAATGCCTCGCTGTATGTTCTGTTTGCGGGATATGGTATGACAAATTTCCTCAAATATTTCAAATACTTCATTTTCACTATTTGGTGGTTTTTGTTTCTACATACGCACAATATGAATTGTACCACTGTCGCCTTTTAATAGTTAAAGCCACTATCCGTCTTTTTGTTTTCAAAATTCAAAATGCCCATTTTGTCTATTAATTGCTAGTGGTTAGGTCATATCAACACCTTAGATTACTTTTCTATGTGAAAACAGAACACTTAGGCTTTTAAGCGGTCTTTGAAGATTTCATTTGCGACGATTTCTTGTGCCTTAAAAAGGCGGATCCCGACTTTTATTAGTAAACACAGCATAAAATCATAAATCTTGACAAATACGGTGTGTTATGCTCAGCCACTTATAGGGGTCTTTTTCTACAACAATTTCCAATACAACAACACAAAAATGGACTTTGATGAAAACTAGTAGGGGGAGAAGATCAACTGCTTGGAGGTGAGTGAGAATGGAGTAAGGAGGTTGAGAGGGGTTGGGTGAGGATCAGGAGTGGATAATGGGGTGCAAGGTGAGCGGCTGTGTAGGTTAGCGGTGGTTGGTGAGTGATGTGGGAGGATTGGGGTAGTAGATTGGGAGAGCGAATGGGTTGGGAAGGGTAGAGGTGGGGTGTCAAGAACAAAGAAGAACTTGGGATGGTTGGGGTGAAGAATGAGGAAAAAGCGGAAGCATGGGGGAAAGACGCGGTTTGGTGAGGAAGGGGATCACTGTTAGGGGCCGGAGTTCAGGGCGCGAATTGGTTTAAATTGTAAAAGTTTCTGATAGGGCGTAAACATGCTTTCCACATTTTTTCGATTCTCTCCATATCGCTGCTAATCCCGTTAAGAAAAATCGATAACTTTCACCGTGTCATCCCCCTTTCAATGTTGGCCACCCATGACTCTTTTGACCACCACCTCACTGACGGAATAAGCTTGTTAAAGAATAACGCACAGATGCGAAGGTATCTTGGTCACTTTGACATCTGCATGGGTGGCCAAACAAGATATTGCCAGATTTAGAACTGCATCCATTTTTACTATATCAGCAAGTTTTAAACATGGTTCATTCTTATTTCTGTGCAGCTAGTTTATAATATGAGGGTTTGTGCCCTGGCCAGGCTTTTTTGCCCTGAGAAACCAAGGTTGCATGTGCCACTGTGCAGCAAAGTTTTTACCACTCATCAATGTTATGGGGTTTTGGTATTCAAACCCATTTCGATGGTTCTTAGGAATGAACAAATGCAATTGAATGCCATGCTCCCACATTACAAAATGTAGACATACTGGATGCTGATTGATAATGTGTTTAAATACCTTTCAACATTAAATGTATTGATAAGCAAGTCACAATTTGTAGACTTTTCTGTGCACAAAAAACTCAAAGAAATGTCTCAAAAGTTTAAATGAACCCTTCTCGCATTTAATTAAAGATAAATTGACAGAATATTTATAATATGAAGGCCCATTAATGATTGCAAGACGAGTGGAAGGTTTCGGCTCTATGCACATGCTTAAATTAAAATGAATGCATCATGTGATATAAACATGAACCGCTGCATCTCAACACCCATGCCTCATATGTACGTCCCACTTGGGCAGAATATGTATCAGGTGAAGAGTTCTTCTGAAGTCACTTTAAGGAGTTTGGTTCATGTCTCCTTTGGCATCGTCCAAGCCCAATCCGCCGAAATGCCTTCTACAACCTGAAGCTGTTGTAATGCCCTTAACACGCAGCAACGCACGACCTGCGTAGTAGCGTTTTTAACACGAATAAAATATTCTTTAAATCGAGCGCGCGCGATAGCACGAAGATGGGTGCGTATATTTTGCGTTTATGCTAGTGCTGAATGCACTTAGATGTCATGTTTAAGTTTTTCATGAAAGTGGAGGATTTTTTGGTGGAATTCTCAAAAGGTCCTCGTGACCTCATATTTTTTGGTTATTGAAGCGGGCATTATCAACTTATTATCAAAAATAACGGCAACATTTGAGCTAATTTTTTTTCTATACCTATAAATGTTTTCGAAAAAATAATTTTCCCATGGTGAAAAATGTGTATTTTATGTTTTTACTCAAAACGCCTCTTGACCCCCGATTGTTTTTCTTAATTGGTCGTTCAATGTCTCGATCAAGCCATATTTATGTGAAGTTTTAAGATGAAATTTACGGCTGGGCATATATCAAACCCCTTAATAATGTACAGACCCTCTTATGCAAAAACACTTATAGAACCCCTTTGTTTTCGGAGATATTTGAGATTTAGTTTCATTTAAACACACATTCTCTATTAGCCACTGATAACGTTTATCTCTCGCACTTAACCAATTTAGATCATACTTTTGTAGTCTGTGACACAGACTACACCGTGTGAAATACTTACTGGACCGCCATAACTCTATCTTGTCTTAGCCTTGTTCAATGCAGTCTGAGTCTGCATCTGAATTATATCGCCAGCGAACTACTGTAAGGCATAGTAATTTTTTGACCAAATGCATTTTATTTGTATAGCCAGATCTATCAAACAGGTGTTCGTGTGGTTTAATTAGCTCGCGCTCGGTCCTACCCTGAGCGATTGGAAGTTAACAATTTCCTTTATGAAATTAAAAAAAAAAAAATAAACTTTTTTTTTTTTGTCATCACCTAGAGGCAAAATTATTCGTTTTTGTTTATCCGCGCGTGGGGGAAAAGTATTCCATTTTACACGCGCTCTTCTAGCCACAAGCGTGTGCCACGTGTACATCACGCACTGCGTTCGCTGCGGTAGTGTTCTTACAGATGCGACCGTGCTATTCTGTATCCATTCGCGGTGTGGAAGATTCTTGCCAATTTGGGTGATGACCAAAGTATAGGAGATTCGTGTGTGGTGTTGACTTGTGACCGGTAGTACTTCGTAAGCAGGAGTGATTCGTGTACACATGGTATGTAATAGATTTCTGAGACCATTTTCATTTACGTTTTGCATGGATGCCGCCGGCCTAAGGCCCTGGATTGGTGGTGGTGGGTATGGGATTTGCCTGGGCCACTGTCTACGCCATGGGGTAGGCTAGATTTCCTGAGATCATTTTTTTAATACCCATGTGTAAGAGTTTTGCATGGCTCAGCTAAGGCCTCGCTGGGGGGGGTCAACACAATGGTTTGGGCGATGTACCTCGGAAAGCTCAGAACGGGGACATAGCCAAGCATCTTGAACAAGGCTAGATTCTTGTCATGTTATTTTCAAAACACTAGTAAAGTCCCATATGTTTCCTATGACGCTTTTGAGTGGGGGGGGGGACAGTAGGAAATAATGAAAGCTCAGCTGCAGGGTAGTGAATGGAAAGCTGCGAATAGTGCACACACTAAGGCTATCTGAATCATTCAGGACTCTGAAGTGGGGGGTAACTAGTCTACGACTATGGTACAAATATCCATCAGGGGGGGGGGGGGGGGGGGGGGGGGGGGGGGGGGGGGGGGGGGGGGGGGGGGGGGGGGGGTGGCTTGTGCAGTGTAGTGTTGTTTTCAGTAGCCGATTTCAAATCGCCACACCGCTGAAATAACATATGCAGCTTTTGACCTTGACATTTATTAGAAATGATAGCTGCTCTTGTCTCCAAAGAGTGAGGTTTTTTGATACATGTTAAGTACTGCGGTTATCAGCTGTAGGCCTCTGATTTGACATACTCCCCTCCCTATACACCCCACCCCCACCTGAACAATTATTAAATGTTCATAGTTTTGAGTTTTCCAATCATGTTGGAAGAGAGGATGAAGTAGATTAAGTTTTTGGCAAGTAGGTTGATGTGACTATGTTTTAATTTTTTAACATAACCCGATGCCAAATAAGTAAATTCACTGTATTTAACCCAAAAAATTTTTATGCATTCCGGTGACAGTTTTTTAGAATAATTGAATCCAGTTTGTTCAATAAGATTGATATTGTCATTTTTTTCAATTCCTTGTGAATTTCCTTTCATATGACCCCCCACGGATATACTTTCGATGAATTTCAAAATGCCCCCCCCCCCCCCCCCCGAGGGGGGTTGTGTTAATTTTTTTGGGGGTATCCAGTTGGGTGCTCAAACTACATGTAATTGGCTAACTACTACATGGTGCAACCAAAAATAGCATAAAGTATTCAAAATGGTCTCTGTGGCTCCCTGTTATAGAACGAAGCTTATCATAGATCCATATTCAGCATAAAAAAAACAAAACAAGTCTGTTCCGGAGTTGTACCTTACCACCAATCCCCAAATTGATAAAATAATGCAGGTGGGGAACACAATATCAAGTGTCTCCCATGATTTATACTAAGGCCTACATGTGTATTGTTACCGCCAAAACCAAAAAAATTCCGGCTCGCTGACTCAATTTTTTTGCGTCGCCTCCAAAATCTAAAGGGTCCAGTCACAATCTTCAGCAGCCCCCCCACATCTTAGTTTCATGTATTGGACCATCATATTTGTTATAAAGCTCTATTTCATACATTCATCACACCCTCAAACACAGAAATGGACAAATTTACCGACTGACTGCATTATCATGGTCGGGGGTGCCACCTTCCCCCTCTGGCTAGCCTCTGCTAGTTTTTATTACAAAATGACTATGAGATGCCTTGCTTGAGTACAAAGCTTGCCACCAAAATAAGTTTACAGCTAAAATTGGGACACCTAAATACTACGTCCATGTGACATTGACCACACCTGTACAAGCCAATTTCCAAAAATCATTAATATAATTGATGTCAAGATGGTTAAAATGTTCTGATTTGTTTTGGAGTTATTACTTCGTCTCTGTCTGATGATTTTTAAACACTTTTTCTTGCAGAGGAGTGTGTGTATCTTAGGTGACATTCCAACACCAGACTAGTAGGAGGTAGTAAGGTTGAGGATCACGTATCTAATGCAGCAATAAGAGATGTCTTTGAATTGGACCAGCATTCACAAACCAGCAATTATATGTACCCACACTGGAAGAGGTCAGCATTGTTTCTAGCCACTGGAAAACAGGAACAGTGATTTTTTTCAAGATAGGGAAAACTCAGGAATTTTGAGTGGCATAAGATAGTTTTGCCACTTTGTCATACTTGTTATTTTAGTTTCCTTTTTAAAATCACCCTTTTGGGACTTTCCACACTATGGAATTTATTGTCAAAAATTCTCAAAGAAAAAGTCAGGATCCTGACCTTAAAATAAGTTATTTTTTGCCATTTTTTTTTCCAGCAGTTACTTAATATAAACATAACTTTTCCCCTACACCAATTTCCTGAACAATAATGCAAAAAAAAATAACTTTGACCAGGGTGGGAAGTGTTATTTACATTTTGAAGAAAATCACTTGGAGTAAGTTTCTTTAATTTACTATTTTGTGTTTGCTATTGCGATCGTATTGGTGCTTGTACTTGGTCAAAACCGCAATATGAAGTGTTTACACAAGTGTTTCAAAATGCATGTAACAATCACCCTTTTTGTTATTGGCACAGTTAATGCGAGTTGTATATTTAGCCCTCACAAGATATATGGACATTTGTTTCAAATCTAAATATAACCTAAAGTACTGATAACAAATATACCAGTGATCTGAATTTCATGGAGACACTACTTTAATCAATTAAACTGAACTGTTTTCCTTTAAACCAATGTTGACTGAAATAGAGCATTTCCTTCTGAGAAGTGAATGGCCCCAAAATACTATTTAGCACCCCTAAAAGATGAAGATGGTCTCTACCACGTGACCCCCAGGTCACACCCTGTCGACCAAGTCTCTTCCTCCATTCCGTTTTGGCCGCCGTACCAAACGGACGCGTGTT